>PVKP010001395.1:0-147722 GCA_004027715.1 Plecturocebus donacophilus | reverse complement strand
AAAAAAAAAAAAAAAAGCTGGAGGCATCACGCCACCTGACTTCAATCTATACTACAAGGCTATAGTAATCAAAGCAGCATGGTACTGGTACCAAAACAGGGGTACACATTAATGGAACAAAACAGGCCTTAGAAGTAACACTACACATCTACAACCATCTGATTTTTGACAAACATGACAAAAATAAGCAATGGGGAAAGAATTCCCTATTTAAAACACAGTGTTGGAAAAACTGGCTAGCTATATGCAGAAAGCTGAAAGTGGATCCCTTCCTTATACCTTAAACAAAAATTAACTCCAGATGGATTAAAGATTTAAATGTGAGATCTAATACCATAAAAACCTTAGAAGAAAACCTAGGCAATACCATTCAGGACATAGACATGGACAAGGACTTCATGACTAAAACACCAAAAGCATTGGCAACAAAAGCCAAAATTGACAAATGGGATCTAATTAAACTTCTTAAGAAACTTCTGCACAACAAAAGAAAATGTCACTAGAGTGAAGCAGGAACCAACAGAATGAGAAAAAATTTTTGCAATCTACCCACCTGACAAAGGGCTAATATCCAAAATCTACAAAGAACTTTAAAAAATTTACAAGAAAAAAAAACAACCCCACCAAAAGTGGGCAAAGGATATTAACAGGCACTTCTCAAAAGAAGACATTTATGTGTCCAAAAAACATGAAAAACAGGTCATCATCACTGGTCATTAAATAAATGCAAATCAAAACCACATTGAGATATCATCTCATGCCAGTTAGAATGGCAATCATTAAAAAAATCAGTAGACAACAGATGTTGGAGAGGATGTGGAGAAAAAGGAACACTTTTACAGTGTTGGTAGGAGTGTAAATAAGTTCAACCATGGTGGAATACAGTGTGGCGAGTCCTCAAGGATCTAGAACTAGAAATACCATTTGACTCAGCAATCCCATTACTGGGTACATACCCAAAGGATTATAAATCATTCTGTTATAAAGACACATGTACACATATGTTTACTGTGGCACTGTTCACAATAGCAAAGACTTGGAACCAACCCAAATGCCCATCAATGATAGACTGGATAAAGAAAATGTGGCACATATATACCATTAAATACTATGCAGCCATAAAAAAGGATGAGTTCATGTCCTTTGCAGGGACATGAATGAAACTGGAAATCATCATTCTCAGCAAACTAACATAAGAACAGAAAAACTAAATACCACACGTTCTCACTCATAAGTGGGTGTGGAACCATGAGAACACATGGATACTGGGAAAGGAACATGAAATACCAGGGCTTGTCAGGAGATGAGGGGTTAGGGGATGGATAGCATTAGGAGACCTGCCTAATGCAGTTTACGGGGTGAGGGATGCAGCAAAACACCATGGCATGTGTATACCTATGTAACAAACCAGCGCATTCTACTCATGTACTCCAGAACTTCAAGTATAATAATAAAAAAAGAAAAAATAATGCATACATCTTTTGGCCAGATCCTAGAAATTTAGACTAAAATGTTATGACTAAATGTTAAAATAATTTTACACAATTTTATGCTTCTTGAACTTTAAATTGAAAGCAGAAGAACATTTTAGAAACATTATTTTATTATTTTCATGGCCTCTAAATGGAAATCTGAAACAAACTGATTGGAAAGGTTGTAGTCATTGAAGAATTTTTCAATAAGCAGCATAAGCAAAAATAAAATTAATAAAACAAAGAATAATCCTAATTGCAGATCAAAATATCGTCTTTCTTTTGGGTAGAGCCTGAGATAGAGCATGTTAACCAAATGGCATTGAATTAGGAACTAAATGTGGGTAGCCACCCCATGAAGAGCCACCTCTGCAGGCATAATTCAACTTTTGCCTCCTCTAGGAAGAATACGGTGGACTTTGATATATTGTTAAGAGTTGTTCTTCTGTAATGCAGCTAACAGGTCAATTACAGCATCTCCTTAGAGATGGATTGAGGAAAGGGTCAGGGTGGCCATTAATGTGTTTAGGAGCAATCCCTCCTGGGAAACAACAGAAATAGGAAGAAAATAAAATGTTTCCTTAAAAGTGAATACATAGAAACTAGTTGATAACCTTGTTTGCTTACCAAATAATTATGTTTTAGCTGTCAGTTCTCAGGATTTCTTCAACTCCTGCACTTCTCTAATTCTGAAACACTAATTCTGAAAATTGAGCTAGCAATAACAACATAATTATACACACAAAAGAAGCATAACCTGCAAGTTAACATAAAATTATGTGATTCCACTAACATGCAGTTGTCATCGCAATTATCCAGTCTGCCACGGTGCATTATTGCATTTCACATTGTATTAATATCTATAAAAGACAGAGGGTCAATAAATTTTTAACAGATAAATCAGCATTGGTATATCAAGAATATAGGGTGATTTAGAAATTATCTTAGATAATTTATAGAGGAAGCACTGTGTGGGTTTTGTAGCGAAAACAAAGGAGAGGAAACTTTTTACCACCCTCACCTCAGTTGGCACATTCAGGGAATATCTAGTAGCTTTTTGAGGAGGCATAGAGATGGATGAGCATGGGGAACTGCTGAAGAGGAGTCCTAAAAATGTATCCAGGACAACTTGCTGGAGTATTTATGACACACTTAAGAATGTTTTCCTCATTTTGTGGGCCGGTAGTCTTCAAAATCTTTTTCATGACACTTATCTGTGAAAGTTTAAGAATTTAACCCTAATTATTTATATTTATATCTATATGTTTTAAAAACATAGATAACATACTTGTATGTGTGTGTGTGTGTATATATGTGTGTGTGTGTGTCTAATACTATATATGTAATACTACTGTCAAATTGTCTAATGTTGCTAATAATTAACATATTTTTCATTCTTAAACATTAACATAGTAAAAGACTATTGATTAAATATACAAACAGATGCCCCTTGATTTATGATGGGGTCCTGGTACCAATAGACCCATTGCTAGTTGAAAATATTTTAAGTAAAAAATGCATCAAATACAACTAACATACTGAAAGTCATAGCTTAGCCTAGCCTACCTTAAATATGCTCAGAGCAGTTACAGAGCCTGCAGTTGTGCTCAATCATCAAACACATCTATCTTATAATGAAGTATCAAGAATCCCATATAATTTATTGAGTGCCATACTGAAGCATGGTTTCTACTAAATGTGTATCACTTTTGTACTAGTTTAAAGTAAAAAAGTTAAACCAACGTAAGTTTTGGACCATCTGAATTGAGTTTGTCTCCCACCAGAACATATGATATAATAGTAAAGGGGTTTTTAAAAAGATATAAATCCACAAATACAAAGAAAAAAAGAGAAGTAAGCAACATTTTAGCAAGTAGAGAACACACGGATGAGTGGTAACTTACTCACTGAATCCATGGAAGCTGAATCCTAAGCTACCATGGGGAAAGCCAAGAAGTAACTTGAGTTTTGCCTCAGTACTCATAAAAGGATCATGAACTTATGCCAACATTAAATCTGTAAGTGTAAATGAAGACACTCAGCCATTTTGAGAAATGGTCAGAGTACAGGATGGACTACAAGAGTTTCTCTCCACCTTACTTCATACAGTTGGAGCAGCACTCTTCTCCATACCCATAGAAAACTGAAGATTTAATATTGGACAGGTTAAAATTGAATGACTCTGATCTATATATACTAGACAAGAAGGATATTATCCAGTGGTGCTAATTGCAAACTGTATACTGAGATTCAAAACTCCCTTTTAGCTCTTATCTCATAGATTATTGGCAAGCAAGCCTGATCCTCTGATGCTTACTCGGGAAATATAATGACCCTTGAAAGAAAATATTTAAAATATTTATATCATGGATTATCTAAGGAAATAGCTCTACCTGATAATCTACTATTAAGTCAAAATTTAAATAGTCCCTTCAGTCATTCTGAAGCCTCCAATAAGGGAGGGGCTTCAAGGTGGCTGATTAGAAGCATCCAACATTTGCCTGATCCACAAAGAGCCAAAATAAGGAGTAGATGATCACATTTGAAATACAGTGCCTAATAGAGAACACCAGAATTCAACAAAGGAACAGGAAATAAGGAAAGCAAGAGAGAAGCCAGGTGGCCTGCTAGGCCGAGCTTGACCAGGAACACTGAGGAGGGTCTGCAATGCGGGGTAAGGGCAAATGAGACATTCCCAGCAGTCCACATCCCCAAGTAGACTCCTGTAATTGTAGCCACAGGAGAGCCCCTTGACAGTCGCAGGTCCTGAAACCAACATAGGAAGCTACCTCGAAACTATAGAAAGACATTACTCCAGAGAGCTCATGGTGAGCCCCATACATTGCCAAAACCTAACCAGCTGTGGCACAGCACCATTTTGGAAGCCAAGGCACCACCAGATTGCATCCCACCCGGGGCCTAATAACACATACATTTTCATATCCCTGGAACCCCACTGACATCCGCTGCCCCTAGCCACTGCCATTGCTGGCTGCTGACTCTGGAAGCCTAAGCACAAGTCAGTGTCAGCACACCCATCACCCTCAGTGAGGTCAATGTGCATTTATACGTACCTTGAGAACAAGCTGCCATTCCTGCAGCTGTCACCTGGGGCCAAAACACCCACTCCTCAGTCACTTGGCTACAAATGCTGCCATTAAGCAACCCTCCTCTCCCCAGCAGCAGGGACACAGTGCCCTTGCACATGCAATAAGGGCAGCAATGCCCCCCCATACCATTGTTGTATTCCCCACCTGAAATTTCACTGGTACCTAGAGATCACCCCACCCTCTTTACCAAAGCCAGCACCCACATGCACCACTGAGGCACCTGAGACCTGCTCCTCCCTTCTTGGTTTGAATTTCCAGCATTCAAAAATGTCATTTGAAGGCCTGGGAATCACCCCATTCCATCCACCACCATTGGCAACTGAACACTCCTCTTGGGGGCCTGAAAACAAGCCCACTCCTCCTGCTGCTACACCAAGGTTAGCACTAACCTGCACATGCCACCTGTAGGCCTGGAGACTTGCCCACACAGCAGTTACAGCCATTGCCAACACCAGTGCAGACAACGTGGAAGTCATAGGGTTGTCCTGCCACAGCTACTGCCATCACATATGCCATGCCTTCTGCCCAGGGCCCTGAGGACCTGCCCACCTGCCTGGACCACCACTGTCACTGATAGCACCTCAACAAGCCACCTGTATCAGAGTGCCAGAACCTACTACTCTGGGGCCCAAGGACACTCATTCTAGCATTCCTACTACCGCTGGGACCTCAGATTGGCCCACCTGATGTCACTTTCCTCAGCAAAACTTCACCACAACTTCCACTAACAGCCATGTAATCACTTAGAGATAGTGAATATAAGGGTTGCACAATAAAGTTTGGTTCTAGGGATATTAATCCACCAATTTCATGACACATAGATGGCCTGTAGAGAAATCAAAGTATGCATGAAAGAGAACATTTCTAACTAAAATGTCTTAAGGGAAGAGGTGAATTTCCCAGAGCCTTGAGCGATGGTTCATTTGTGTTGATAGATGGAGGTGGGGGGCAGGGAAAGCTTAAAGAAATCTGCAATTCTGAGGAAGGGGCCAAGACAGCCAAACAGAAACAGCTCCAATCTGCAGCTCCCAGTGAGATGAACACGGAAGGTAGGTGATTTCTACATCTCCAACTGAGGTACCAAGTTCATCTCATTGGGAGTGCCTAGGCAGGTGGTGCAAGCAATGGAGAGTGAGCAGAAGCAGGGTAGGGTGTCACTTCACCCAGAAGCTGCACAGGGTGGCAGTGTCCCCCTCCCCCAGCCAAGCAAGGAAAGCAGTGAGGGTCTGTACTACCTGCCAGAGATGCCACACTTCTCCGACAGATTTTTGCGGTCTGTGGATCAGGAGATTCCCTTGTGACTCTACACAACTAGGACCCTGGGTTCTCAAGCACAAAACGGGGAGAACCAATGATAGCCACTCCCATCAGTGGCTGTTGAGGCTGACACTGAGCCACAGCAGTTTTTACATACTCTAGTGGTGCCTGGAACTCCAGTGAGGCAGGAGAACTTCACGGGAATGGATAGGCAAAAGCCAGGGAGCCAAGTCATCTCAATCAGTGGGTCAAACTCCCATGGAGCCCCACAAGCTAAGACCCACTGGCTTAAGACCCCTGCTGCTAGTACAGCATTCTGGAGTCTGCATGGGAGGACTGAGTTTCTAGGGGTAGGTATGACTTCCACTATGGCAGCTGTTGTTGGTGGTTTTCCTCTGACAGAGCAAAGGAGACTGAGAGGCTTAGACTGGGTGGAATTCACCACAGAGCAGCAAAGCAGCTGTGCCAGATCATGCCCAGGCTGCCTTTTGAGGTTGGACCCAGAGTCATCCTTCCTCACTGGGCAGGCTATCCCTACAGGAATTCCAGCAGCTCCAGTCAGGGGCTTACAGACGGAAATCTCATCTCCTTGGAACAGAGAACCTAGTGGGGAGATGGGGGATTGCAGTCTTAGGCTCAGCAGACTTAATCTTTCTTGCCTACTCACTCTAGAGACTGGCTGATCCAGATGAGGGAGATTCCTCCAGCCCAGTGCACCAGCTCCACTAAGGGAAAGTCAGACTGCCTTCTTAAGTGGGTCTTGGATCCCGTGCCTCCTGACTGGTTGAGACCTCCCAACAGGGGTCACCAGACACCTCATACAGGAGAGTTCTAGCTAGTACTCTGTGATGAAGTCTCTGAAGAGAGGAACAGCCAGCAATCTTTGCAGTTCTGCAGCCTCCACTGGTGATTCCCAGGCAAACAAGATCTGAAGTGAAACTCCAGCAAACAGCAGCAGGCCTGACTGTTAGAAGAAAAACAAGCAGAAAGTAACAACAACAAAGATCCCTCAAAAACCCCATCGAAAGGTCATCAGTCTCAAAGTTCAAAGGTAGATAAATCCACAAGGATGAGCAAAAACACAGAAAATTCCAAAAGCCATAATGCCTCTTCTTTTCCAAATGATTGCAACACTTCTCTAGTAAGGGCACAGAATGGGACTGAAGCTAAGATGGATAAACTGACAAAAGTAGGCTTCAGAAAATGGGTAATAATGAATTTCACTGAGCTAAAGGATTATGTTCTAACTCAATGCAAAGAAGCTAAGAACTGTGATAAAAGATAACAGGAGCTATTAACTAGAATAACCAGTTTGGAGAGGATCAAAAATGACCTGATTGAACTGAAAAACACAGCACAAGAACTTCATGATGCTAACACAAGTATCAATAGCCAAATCGATCAAGCAGAAGAGAGAATATTAGAGCTTGAAGACTATCTGGCTGAAATAAGGCAAGCAGACAAGATTAGAGAAAAAAGAATTAAAAGGAATGAACAAAACCTCAAAGAACTATGGGACTATGTAAAAAGACCAAACCTATAACTGATTGGAGTACCTGAGAAAGATGGGGAGAATGGAACCAAGTTGGAAAACACATTTCAGTATATTGTTCAGGAGAACTTTCCCAACATAGCAAGACAGGCCAATGTTCAAATTTAGGAAATCCAGAGAACCCCAATAAGATACTCCATGAAAATATCTACCCCAAGACACACAATTATCAGATTCTCCAAGATTGAAATGAAGAAAAAAATGTTAAGGGCATCCTGAGAGAAAGGCCAAGTCACCTACAAAACAAAGTCGACCAGACTAACAGTAGACCTCTCAGTGGAAACCCTCCAAGCCAGAAGAAATTGGGGGCCAAAAGTCAACAGTTTTAAAGAAAATAAATTCCAACACAGAATTTTATAACCTGCCCAACTAAGCTTTATAATTGAAGAAAAAATAAAATGTTTTTCAGATAAGCAAATGCTGAGGGGTTTTGTCACTACCGGGTCTGCCCTGCAAGAGCTCCTGAAGGAAGCACTAAACATGGATAAGAAAATCCATTACCAGCCACTACAAAAACATACTGAAGTACACAGACCAATGACATTATGAACCAACTACATTAATAAGTTTGCAAAATTAACTAGAGAGCATCATAATGACAGGATCAAATTCACACATAACAATATCAACCTTAAATGTAAATGGGCTAAATGCTCCAATTAAAATATACAGAATGGCAAGCTGGATAAAAAGACAAGATCTATTGGTGTGCTATATTCAAGAGACACATCTCATGTGCAAAGATACACTAGAGTCAAAATAAAGGAATGGAGGAAAATTTACCAAGAAAATGGAAAGCAGAAAAAAGCAGGAGTTGCAATCCTAGTTTCTCACAAAATAGACTTTAAGTCAACAAAGTTAAAAAAAAAAAAGGTCATTATGTTATGGTAAAGGGTTCAATTCAACAAGAAGAGCTAATGAACTGTCCTAAATGTATATACATCCAATACAGAAACACCCAGATTCATAAAACATGTTTTAAAGACCTACTAAGAGTCTTAGACCTCCACACAATAATAGTGGGAGATTTCATACTCTACTGTCAGCATTAGAAAGACCATTGAGACAGAAAATTAACAAAGACATTCAGGACTTGAACTCAGCTCTAGACCAAGTGGACCTGATTGATAGATATCAACATATCCCTCTACCTTAAAAGAACAGAATATACACTTTTTTTTTCTGCACCACATGGCACTTACTCTAAAATTGATCACATAATTGGAAGTAAAACACTCCTCAGCAGATATAGAGAACTGAAATCATAATAGTCTCTCATACCACAGCACAATCAAATTAGAACTAAAGAATAAGAAACCAACTTAAAACAACACAGCTACATGGAACTTGAACAACCTGCTCCTGAAGGACTCCTGGGTAAATAATGAATGTAAGGCAGAAATCAGGAAGTTCCTTGAAACCAGTGAGAACAAAGAGATAACATACCAGAATGTCTGGGATATAGCTAAAGCAGTGTTAAGAGGAAAATTTACAGCACTGAATGCCCAAATCAAAAAGCTAGAAAAGTCTCAAATTGATACCCTAACATCACAACTAAAAGAACTAGATAACCAAGAACAAACCCCAGATCTAGCAGAAGACAAGAAATAAAAGAAGCTTACAGCAGAACTGAATTAGATAAGGACACACAAAAAAAACTTCAAAAAAAAATGAATACAGGAGATGATTTTTTTAAATAATTAATAAACTATGTAGACTACTAGCATTCTGATTAAAAGGAGAGAGAGAGAGAGAGGATTCAAAGAAACACAATCAGAAATAATAAGGGGTATACCACCACTGACCTCATGAAAATGCAAACAACCATCAGAGAATACTATAAACACATCTATGCAAATAAATTAGAAAACCTAGAAGAAATGGATAAATTCCTGAACACATACACCCTCCGAAGACCAAACCAGGAAGATGAATCCCTAAATAGACTAATAACAAGTCCTGAAATTGAGGCAGTAATCAGTAGCCTACAGACAACAACAAAAAAGCCCAGGTCCAGTTAGATTTACAGCTGAACTCTATCAGAAATACAGAGGAGCTGGTACCATTTCTTCTAAAACTATTCAAAACAATCAAAAAGGAGGGACTTCTCCCTAACTCAGTTTATGAGGTCAGCATCATTCTGACTCCAAAACCTGGGAGAGATACAATAAAAAAAGAAAACTTCAGTCCAATATCCCTGATGAACATTGATGGAAAAATCCCCAGTAAAATACTGGCAAACAGAATCCAGCAGCACATCAAGAAGCTTATCCACCACAATCAAGTCAATTTCATCCATGGGATACAGGCCAGTTCAAAATACACAGATCAATAAATGTAATTCATAACATAAACAGAACTAAAGACAAAAACCATGTGATTATCTCAATAGACTCAGAAAAGGCTGTTGATAAAATTCAATATCCCTTAATGTTAAAAACTCTCAATAAACTAGATATTGAAAGAACATACCTCAAAATAATAAGAGCCATTTGTAACAAACCCACAGCCAATATGCTGAGTGGGCAAAAGCTGAAAGCCTTCTCCTTGAAAACTGGCATAAGACAGGGATGGCCTCTCTCACCACTCTTATTCAACATAGTGTTGGAAGTTCTGGCCAGGGCAATCAGGCAAGAAAAAGAAATAAATGATATTCAAATAGGAAGACATAAAGTCAAGTTATCTTTATTTGCAGATGACATGATCCTATATCTAGAAAACCCCATCAACTGAGCCCACAAGCTTCTTAAGCTGATAAGCAACTTCAGCAAAGTCTCAGAATACAAAATCAATGTGCAGAAATCAGAAGCATTTCTATACACCAACAGCAGACAAGCAGAGAGCCAAATCATAAATGAACTTCCATTCAAAATTGCCACTAAGAGAATAAACTACCTAGGAATACAGCTAACAAGTAAATTAAAGAACTTCTTCAAGGAGAACTACTAAGCACTGCTCAATGAAATCAGAGAGGACACAAGCAGAAGAAAAAACATTCCATGCTCATAGATAGGAAGAAAATCAATATTTTTTAAATGACCATACTGCCAAAACCAATTTATAGATTCAATGCTATTTCCATTAAACTACCATTGACATTCTTCACAGAATTAGAAAAAAACTATTACAAAATTCATATGGAACCAAAAAAGAGCTCACATAGCAAAGACAACCATAAGAAAACAAAGCTGGAGGCATCACACTACCTGACTTCAAACTATAGTTTGGTTACAAGACTACAGTAACCAAAACTACATGGTACTGGTACAGAAACAGACACATAGATGAATGGAACAGTACAGAGGCCTCAGAAATAACACCACACATCTACATCCATCTGATTTTCAACAAACCTGACCAAAAAACAAAAAACAAACAAAAAAACAAAACAAAAAAAAAGTGTGGCAGTGTGGAAAGGACTCCCTATTTAATAAATGGTGTGGGGAGAACTTTCTAACTATATGCAGAAAATTGAAACTGGACCCTTTCCTTATACTTTATGCAAAAATTAACTCAAGATGGATTAAAAATTTAAATGTAAAACACAAAATTATAAGAACCCTAGAAGAAAATCTAGGCAATACCATTCAGGACATAGGCATGGCAAAATTTTATGATTAAATCACCAAAAGCAATTGCAACAAAAGCAAAAATTGACAAATGGAATCTAATTGAACTAACAAGCTTCAGCAAAGCAAATGAAAATATCAGAGCAAACAGACCAACCTACAGAATGGGAAAAAAATTGCAATCTCTCCATCTTTCAAAGGCCTAATATCCTTTGTCAGAATCTACAAGGAACTTAAGCATATTTACAAGAAAACAACAACCCCATTAAAAAGTGGGCAAAGGACATGAACAGACACTTCTCAATAAAATACATGTGGCCAAAAAAATATGAAAAAAAAAGCACAACATTACTGATCATTAGAGAAATGTAAATTAAAACCACAATGCGATACCATCTCATGCCAGTCAGGAGAGCAATTATTAAAAGGTCAAGAAACAACAGATGCTGGTAAGGTGGTGGAGAAGTAAGAATGCTTCTACACTGTTGGTGGGAGTGTAAATTAGTTCAACCACTGTGGAAGACAACTGTGGCAATTTCTCAAACATTTAGAACCAGAAATACCATTTGACCCAGCAATTGCATTACTGAGTATATACCCAAAGGACTGTAAATCTTTCTATTATAAAGATACATGTACCTGTATGTTCCTTGCAGCACAATTCACAGTACCAAAGACATGGAATCCACCCAAATGCCCATCAATGACAGACTTAATAAAGAAAATGTGGTATAAATACACCCCAGAATTCTACATAGCCATAAAAATGAATGAGACCATGTCCTTTGCAGGGGCATGGATGAAGCTGGAAGCCATTATCTTCAGAAAACTAAAGCAGGAACAGCAAACCAAACACCACATTGTCACTTATAAGTGGGAGCTGAACAAGGAGAAGACATGGACATAGGGCAGAGAACAAAACTTGCTGGGGCCTGTCAGGGTAGGGTGGGGTGGAGGCAGAGAGAGCATTCGGAAAAATAGCTAATGCATGCTGGGCTTAATACCTAGAAGCTGGGTTGATAGGTGCAGCAAACCACCATGGCACACCTTTGTCTATGTAAAAAACCTGCACATCTAGCACATGTACCCAGGAACTTAAAAATTAAAAAAATACAAAAGAAAGAAACCTGCAATGTTAAACAACAAAAAATAGCAAATGCATGCAAATGTCAGTGAATACGAAAGTAAAACAAAACATTTCTGTTTAATTTAAACAAAGTAAATAGACAAGCCAGACTATTCACTTATTGTAACAACTTTAGAAATTAGGTTGGATTCTTCAGTATCATACTTACATAATTCTGTAACTATGGTGAGTCTCAATCTTTTCTCTTGTTTGGAATAAATACCAGGTTGTGAGCCATGTGTTTGGTAGAATTTCCAAATAACTCATCAAATTCAACAACAAACTTTTCCTCTCCCTTCATGATTAATTCCAGATAGTTTTTTTCCTTCCCATGTTTCCTTGACTTCTCTACCCAACCTAATCATTTTATTTATTTCCAACCTTTCCACAGGGAATAAAACTCTAGGCAATTACAAGATTAATAACAAGCATAAATACTGTATTCACTAATGTAGTTTTACAATTTTGAATTTTAAATATAGAGAAACTGCCAGAAAGCTCAGTGGTAGGCTTCTGCTCATACAGAAAAGGGACGTGTTGAATTGAGCCATATGTTAGCCTCAGCCTTTATAACAATGCATGTTCTATGCGATTACATGCATGGACTCCTTTATGCATTTTGCTGAGAAATTTATAGCATGTGTCTTCTAAACATAATTAGATCTTGCTATGTGATAAAAACATTCTACTGATTTTATTCTATCTTGTAACTGAATACACTTGTTTTGTTAATTTTTAACATCTGCTAAATTTAAATCTATTTTTGCTATAAATTGTATTAGTATGTAATTGGCTCTGTAGTAAATATTAATTTATTTTATATTTCATTTAAACTGATTGAAATACATATGCAATAGCAGGAAGATCAACAGAAAGAACATAGGCCTTGAAAATTCTGATTTGATTACAAGTGGTAGATACTTTATGTTATCAAAACATATACAGTGCAAGGGAAGGTCCTGGGGCATCAGTGATATCTTCAAACAGAATGTAGAAGGATATTATGTGTTGTATAAGTAAAACTAGTTTATTAACTCTCAGTCTCCCAATTTTGAAGATATGGAGAAGAATATTCTCTTTTAAGGATAATTTTTTAAAAATTGAAAGATCTAAAAGGGAATATAAAATGGAATTCGTGTAGATAGACATGTATACTTTCATGCCCTTCTCATCAGTATACATGTAATGTGTATTTCATACATTGCTATTAATTTTAAAAGGCAAATATCTTTTTATTAAAAATGATCTTCCCCACATCAATTTTATGGACACTATATTAAAAATATAGAAAATACATATATAATATGTGCATAAAACTTGTGTTTTTTTTCATTGAAAGGATTTTTATTTGCTAAAGGTTTTTTAGCAACCTTTCTTTGAAAGGTTTTTTAATTTGCTCTTTAAACCAGTTCTACTTTACTATTTTTCAAAATAGGCAGTTTTTAAATTTGTTTTGAAAATATAGTTATGTTTTATGACAACATACCTATCAAGTTTGCATAGTTATCCTCATTAAAGAATTAGATGCTACCCTCAATGTGACTATGATGTAGGTAATGCATCATAGAACTCTTACGTGATGGAAAGCTGACAGTTGCAGAACAGTAGCCCTTGGCCTTCATGGATCATGACCCATAGGTAGACTTCAAATACTTTAAGTGTTTACAATTTTCTTACATGTTAAAGCAAAAGATCTTATCAAAGGCAATTTATGTGTCAAAATTGATAGGTATTTATTACATGTCCAACACAGCTTTCATGTGCAAAAGTTATTATTTTATATAATGTGCTTTATGTCCAAGACACTATTAAATAATAATGACATTTGTTAATGTCCTTGTAGAATCTCACTGTAACTGAAATTATGTTAATGCTTTTCCATTAAGGTTTAAAATCACATTTGAACTTCCAACATCTGCTTAGTATACAGAAAGCTAGAAAAGCACCACTCTCTGTATTAGGCTATTCTTATACTGCTAGATAGAAGTATCTGAGGCTAGGTATTTTACAAAGAAAAGAGGTTTAATTGGCTCACAGTTCTGCAGGCTGTACAGGAAGCATGGTGCTGGCATCTATTTCTGGTGAGGCCTTAAGGAGCTTATAATCACGGTGGAAGTTGACAGGGAGCCAGCATGTTACATGATGAGAACAAGAGTAAGAGAGGAAGAAAGAAAGGTTCCAGATATTTAAGCAACCAGATTTCACATGAGCTGAGAGAGAACTCACCTGTTATCAAGGTGATTGTGCTAAACCATTCATGAAAATCACCCCAATGATCCAGTCATCACCACCACATCCCACTTCCAACATTCGGACTCCCATTTTAACATGAGATTTGGAGGGCACAAACATCTAAACCATATGATTCCATCCCTGCCTCCCCAAATCTCATGTCCTTCTCATGTTTCAAAATACAATCATGCTTTTGTGATAACCTTCAAAGTCTTAATTTGATCCAGCAATAACTCAAAAGTCCCAAGTCTCAAGTACCAAGTCCAGAGGCTCATTTGGAGTTAGGTTCTTTCCACCATGAGCCTGTGAGATTAAATACAGGTTATTTACTGTCAAGATACAATGATGGTACAAGCTTTGTATATATATATATATATATATATATATATATATATATATATATATTCCCATTCCAAAAGGGAGAAATTGAAACAAAAGGGGCTACAGGCTCCACTCAAGTCTAAAACTTAGTAGAGCAGTCATTAAATCTTAAAGCTCCAAAATAATCTCATTTGACTCCATGCCCTGCATCCAAGGTATACTAGAGCAAGGGGTGGGTTCCAAAGGCCTTGGGTTGCTCTGTCCCTGTGGTTTTGCAGGGTGCAGGCCCAGTGTCTGGTCTCACAGGTTGGAGTTGAGTGCCTGTGGCTTTGCCAGTCTCGGAATAAAAGCTCCCAGTGGATCTATCATTTTCAGGTCTGGAGAAGAGGCCCCCTTCCCACAACTCCACTAGGCAGTGCCCTGGTGTGGACTTTGTATCGGGGCTCCAATCTCACATTTCCCCTCAGCACTACCCTAGTAGAGGTTTTCTGAGAGGGATCTGCCCCTGTAGCAGGTGTCTGCTTGAGCACTCAGACTTTCTCATACATGCTCTAAAAGCTAAGGGGAAGATGCCATGCCTCCTTAACTGTTGCATTATATGTACCCACAGACTTCAAACCACATGGAAGCCACCAAGGCTTATGGTGGCCTATGCTCTCCAAAGCAGTGGCCTAAGCAGTACCTGGGTCCAACGGAGCTGAAGCTAGAGCTAGAGCAGCCAGGATTCTGGGAATAGTGTCCTGAGGTTGCCCAGGGTAGCTGGGCCAAGTATCTGCCAATGAAACCATTCTTTCTGCCTAGTCCTCTGGGTCTGTGATGAGAAATGTTGTGTGAGAGATTTCTGAAATGTTTTTGAGGCCTTTGCTCCATTGTCTTAGATAGTAGCACTTGCCTCCCTTTTAGTAATGCTAATATTTTAAGCAAGGGGTACCTGGGCAGCCTGCTTGTATTTCTCTCCTGAAAATGCATTTTCCTTTTCTACCACATAGTCAGACTGCAAATTTTCCAAATTTTGACACTCCACTTCTCTTTTAAATATGATTTCCAACTTTAAGCCATTCCTATGCTGCAACATATGATCATAGACTGTCACTTATTCAACTCTTTGCTACGTAAGGATTTCTTTCACCAGATACTTTAAGTCAACATTGTTAAGTTCAAATTTTCTCAAAGCCCTAAGACATAAATGCAATGCAGTCAAGTTTTTTGCTAGGGAATAACAAGGGTAACCTTTATACCAGTTCCTATAAGTTTCTCATTTCCATGTGAGATCTCCTCAGTCTTATATTCCTGCCCCTATCTCTATCAGCATTTTTATCTCAACCATTTAACAAGTCTCTGAGAAGTTCCTGACTTCTTTCATCATTCTGTCTTCTTCTGTGCCATCCAAACTCTACCAACCTCTGTCCATTATGCAGTTCTAAATCTGCTTCTATATTTTTAGTTATCTTTATAGCAACACCCTACTCTTCAGTACCAATTTTCTATTTTAGGCTGTTTTTACATTGCTATAAAGAAATATCTGAGACTGGCTAATTTATACAGAAAAAAAAGGTTTAATTGGCTCACAGTTTTGCAGGCTATACAAGAAGCATGGTGCCAGCATCTGGTGAAACCCTGAGGAAGCTTTCCACCATGTGGGAAGGCAAAGAGGAAGCAGGCACATCACATGGTGAGAACAAGAGCAAGAGAGTGTGGGTTGGGGAGAGGTCCCAGACTGTTACACAACCAGATCCTGTGAGAATTGAGTGAGAACTCACTTATTACCAAGGTAATGGTGCTAAATCATTATTGAGGGATCCACCTCCATGATCCAATCACCTTCCAGCAGGTCCCACCTCCAACAATGGGAATCACTTTTTAACATGAGATTTGAAGGAGACAAACGTCCAAACCACATTGCTCCTATTCTTAAAATAAAAACAACAAAAAAAGCTAGACTATCTACACATTCATACTTTTCTTGACCATTCCATAGATTTGAGTTTATAGGTCAACCAAATAACTAAATATTTAACCAAAACATACTTCTTCTGGAAAATGAGATTCAGGTGCTTGCTTACCTGAGGAAGACGCTATGAGGGAGATGGTAAGATTAATCTGGATAAATTGTTTAACAAATGCTAAAGGCTGAGTGTGGGATAGCAGAAAATACAGATCTCCTGGTGGGTACAGTCTGAGAGAAGGAAACTTTTCTCTCACTCACAGGATTTTTTCCATAGAACTCAATAGCCTCACAGAAAAGATTGTTGAGCATCCTAAAGTGCCTCCCATATGATGCTATTCTGGGTTAAAGGAGACTCAGCAACTGCGGTAAAAGTCCACAACAAGCCTCAAATTGCTTCTCCCATGCCTCCACTCCTCTTTTTTTTTTTTTTTTTTTTTGTACAGGAAATAAAAAAGCTTTAAGCTGTTGATGTAGAGCCCTATACATCATTTTTCTTAGGGAAATGGTGAAACTTTATTGTAGCTGAGAGAAGGAGACAGAAAAATCACTCCAACCTAGTGGAAGTAGCAAAAATGTGTTGTTATTAGAGTCTCCTCCAGTTGAGGGCAGAGCATGGTAAAGAAGGCCCTAACACTGAAACCCAGGCAATGCAGTATTTGCCAGGATGAAAGCTTAATCAGAACCACAGTGAATGCCTTCCCCAAGCCCTCAACCACCAACAGGTTAGCAAGCATCAAATAACAAGGAATAGCTCATTAATAACTGGATTGATTCAATGCTCTGAACTAAAGACAAAGCAGAAGGAAAGTAATGTCCAGTAAAAAGAAAAGAAGAAAACATTAAAACCACTTATTTGCTTCAGAATCAATAAAACATTTTTAACTTACAAAAAAATTGTATGATGTATAAAAATACAAAACCCATACTCTCAAGAGAAGCAGAAGTCAACAGAAGTTTAAGTCATCCATCAGAAAGCTTTGAGTTGTTTAGATACTATAAGAACTTTGGACTTTCCTATTTCTCATGCTACATCACATTTATTAGATAGTAGAAATTAGAATTAGAAAAGTTAACGGAGGCTAATAACCAGTTTACAGGGAGTAAAATGTTTGATTTTCATAATCTAAATCCTGTGTGAAGAGAACATTCAATTATAGACATTAGTTTCCATTTAGAGGTATGTGACACATTTCTGAGACATTGCATTTTAAATGATTATATACTTAAGTACTTAAAGAAATAGGCTATCTAAAATATGTAATTAAAGGATAGCTACCTCTCTCATTGATGATGGATAAATTAATCCTTTCTGTCCCTTTGATTGCCCTTTAGATCTCATATGCAATGAATTGTAGTAATTATTTATGATGACAAACTCACCTTTGCCCTTGCATAGTCCATTTTAATTTATCTAATTATTTAAAATAATGTCATAAGTACCCTTAAACATACAACCAAAGCATAGCTCTTTTCCATGAGATTTATTCCTGATTAGCTTAATACTAATCATCCAAATGGATATTTGAGGAGGTTGTTGACTTCTACCAACATAATTGTAATGGCTTAGAAGAAATTTTTCTTTACTTTTTCAGACTGATAACATTTTCTTCTTAAAAACTGAACACTTCCCAACGTAGTGACTACATGACTTCTTTGCAATTATTTTTAAACTATTGCTATTTTTTAACTAAATGGCAACACTATGATAATGTTAGAGATTTTAACTTTATATATATAGAGATTTATAAATAACCGCATTGGTTACTGCTATTTAACATATTACATAACTTGTTGACTGGCATAAAGTCTTCAAATGCAGGAGATAAAAAATGAAATGATCAAATGAAATATTTTCCTAGTTAAGGATTTTAAAATTATCTAATTGTTTCAATTTTTGTATTAATGAATTTGGTAATAGATATGTTTCACTTAGTGCTCATTTTATCTTTTCTACTAAAACATCCAATGCTCATATTTTCCTCTAAAATGTAATAATGAAACTTTACCCCAGGTTATCATTTTATCTTATTGTTAAAGAAGCTGGAAAGTGACACTAAAATAAAGCAATAAAAGCAAAATAGACTTCAAATAGTATGTTCTTTAAAACCTATTTTCATCATTTCCCAACTCCAACTTTTCATCTTCTTTTTCCTTTTTATTAAAAAAAAAACTGTGGCTCCAGCAGTATTTCAATTTCAGAATCAATTTCATAATACATGTTTTAATATAAACTCAGTCTCAGAAACCACTGTATTTAAAAGTAATCTAGAAGAGGCTAGGTGTATATTGGGTAATAGTTCAGATGCATTTAAATCTTCCCTATCCAAGGCTGTGCCAGCTACTTCTATGACATAATGGACAGTGATGCAATCTATTAGACAAGTTCACCTGTAAAATAATGTGTGAAGAATAGAAATCAACAACTTATTTGGTGACATTCGGAGATAACTGCTGTTGCAGTGTGTGACATTGAGTATGAAGAGAATAATATTTTGATGAGCAGAAATAAATTTGTGTAACTTTTCTAAGTGTTTATCTTGGTATAATTTGATCACTCTACTTTCTCAGTCATGACAGGAATCTTTCATGCTTAACCAGTGCATTATAGAGGTATATAGTAACAACTATAGGAGCAAACCAAAGGGGATGGCTTTTGTTTGATAGTTTGGCTTTCACAAGGGAGAATCAGAAGATATACCATAGAAGTATGATCCTCAATTTGATTATAAAAGATGAGTATAATGATTGAGATAAAAAGAAACAAATGTGCAAAATCTCAGGAGAACAAAAGATCATGGTATATTTGGAAAATAATGAGAATTTCAGTAAAGGTTTATAATACATCTCTGCTAGACATGCTGCATGGTCACACCAATGACCCTTCTACTCTGAGAGAGTGTCCCTAAATTATCAGTGGAATTGAGTTAACAGCCAGGGCAGGCACTAACGGTGAATGCAAATACCTCCCAAAGGCATATATCACACAAACTGGAGTATCATCTGTATCTGATGCCCTCACTGGGGATAATTTGAGTGACCTGTAGGTGAGACCAGTAAGAGAAAGAACAACACTATTCTGGTTGCAGATCCAGAAACTGCAGTGCACATCCAAGGCATCGTTAAATTAAACTGTCAACTCAACCTCCTGCTACCTCTCAACTGTATGCTAAGAAAAATGGTCAGGCCCTGGGATTTGATTTTACCCTCCTTAGGAATAAGTTAGCCTGTTGTTACTATTCCATGAGTGCTGGCAGTAGACATGAGACTCCTAGGTAGAAGGTAAAGAATTTCATTACTCATGGCAGTATGAGCATCATGTTTACATTATGTCTTCTTGTTCTGCTGGTTCAATGGGGCCAATGTAGAGAGCCCAGATGGTGGCTGCACATGCAGTGGCTTGCATTACAGCAGAATACTGAGATCGATAACTAACCTACCCTAAGCAGTAAGCAAGCCCACTCTGTTCTCGAGGGAGACATTATCTCATCCCTCAATGTTGCTCACTGTAAACACAACTCTGAGAAATGGCCAAGGAAAAGAGCTGTCAGGGCCTTGCATGTTTGGTGTACCCACTAAGACTAAGGAGTATGAGACTTCATGGAGGATTGTTACACAACAAAAACATAGATGAGATTGTTGAAGTAAATTCCTATTCAGAACGTTATTCCATATAACACTGTCCTACTTTCATTCATGTATTCATTTAGTTAGTTATCAGTCCCCTACTTTCATTTATGTATTCACTTCATTATTTATGAGGAAATACAATTTCACTGTACTTTTCAGTGTTCCTGTAAAAATAAATATTTAGCCTGGCCGAGTGTGGTGGCTCATGCCTGTAATCCCAGCACTTTGGGAGGCCGAGGCGGGTGGATCACAAGGTCAGGAAATTAAGACCATCCTGGCCAACATGGTGAAATCCCGTCTCTACTAAAAACACAAAAAAATTAGCTGGGCTTGGTGGCACATGTCTGTAGTCCCAGCTACTTGGGAGGCTGAGGCAGGAGAATTGATTGAACCCAGGAGGCAGAGATTGCAGGGAGCTGAGATTGTGCCACTGCACTACAGCCTGGGCAACAGTGCGAGACTCTGTCTCAAAAAAAAATTTAGCCTGCTGAGACATGGAAACATTTTGGTCTTCACATACATGAGAATTTGATCTGTAGCTATTTGTCTACTTAATAGCTCTGATGTGAAAGGATAATAAAACGCATATTTTCTCAAGAAGACCAAATGGTTATATTCTGGAATAGTTTCCCAGATTAAGCTTCAAGATGCCAAGAAGACTGGAAAACTATCTCTACAGTATTGTTATTTCAGAAGAAACAATGCCTCAGACACAGGGGGCTATCTGCATCCTAGAGATATTTTATTTACATACCAAATGATTGGAGTAAGGATTCAGGCCCATTAGGATTCAGGGTCTCTAAGGAAATCCTTTTAGGAAGGGAGGGAGTCAGTGGCCTCTTTCTTCTTTATTAGCAGAGAACAACAAAAAACATTTTCCTTTGTCTCTCTCCTATGGAGTATCTAGATACTTGAAAAAAAAAATCTATCAGCTTTCATCATGTCACCACAAAGTTAAGAGAAGAGAAGTGGATGCATTCATTTTTTGCTGTGAGATAATAAGAAATCTGTCTCTGACCCAGGACATCTCCTGGGAGCATTAGGATAAACTTTTTAAAAGATGAATATTAAAAACAAACAATTAGGTAGTTGCTCCACAGATATCTATTACAAACCTATTATGAGCCAACTCCAGTTTTAATGCCAAAGATAAATCAGTGCTAAAAGAAGCATGGCACCTAACAAATGGAGTTTGCAGTGTAAGAAAAAGATTCTCTAAGCAAAAATAATACAAATACATGCATTATTATAAATCATTGTAAATGCTGTAAAAATAAATCAGGTTCTTAGGAAGGAGAATAGGGAAAATCCAATTAAGGTTGGTATTAGACAAGCAAGACCTCTCTTAGAAATTACTTTATAGCACTTAACATATATTGATAATGATGAAGATAGAGACTATATGTATGTATTTATCATCATTTTTTTTCTTTCCTTTGTCTTCTAGCTTTGCCACTAAGTTATCCCAGTATCTAAAATAAAGCTTAGTAAATAATAGAAAGTCAAGAAATATATGTTGAATAAATGAATGAATGAAAAGTTATTTGGGCATTTAAACTTAGCCCTAAAGTGTGGTGATGAGTCAGGCCATAAATGGAGAAAAACCATTCCAGATTCGGGAAAAAGCATGTTGAACAATTTCACAGGAGTAAACAGTAACTTACTGGCCATATTAAGGATGTTATATTTATCTCAAGATAATAATTTTTACTTTTTAGCAAAGGGATGACAATACCCAAATTGATATATTTTTTAAAAGTCATGCTGGCTGTGGAGTGAACAATGGTTGCTCTGAGAGAAAGAGGAAGTAGAAAACTCATTTAAGAAGTACTTCGTTAGTCTATGGTGGACAGGTGAGGAACATGACAGCAAACATAGGAATAAGGGCTAAAATTTAAGACAGGACTTTTACTTATAATCATAGGGAGTTGCTGATGAGGATGGAGAGAGAAGCTGGTATGGCTGTTGATCACTAGGTCACAGCTTGAAGTACAGAGCACATGGTAGTGCCACGTGGAAAGATGGAGACGTATGAAGGAGAAATATAAATGGAAGATCCAAAAGTTAGGAGTTCAGTTTAGGACAAGTGAAATTTTAGTTAAATGGAAGGTAACCAGATGGAGAGATCAAGATATACGGTTTTGAAAGATCAGCACTATATATATAGCTATCTTCAACGTCAGTATACCTATGTGACATTTAAAGGCAAAAGAAAGATGAGATGATCTAGAAAGTGTTTAAATGAAAAGGGCAAGAGGAAGGTAGAGGATGGATGAGGAGTCTGAAAGGAAACGGAAGAGTGGCTAGAAAGGAAAAGGCAAACATGGTGAGTAGGTAGTGACTCTAGAGCAGAAAAGTCTTCACAAAAGAAGGAACAGAAATGGGGTGATTCTGAGAACACTGTAAGAAGAGTTAAAAAAAAAAAAGTCCATTGGGTTTAATAATGTGAAAGTTATCGATGACACTAGCAGTAGCAGTTTTCATAGAATTTGGGTATGGAAGCCAGATAGGAATCCATTGAAATCTGAATGTGTAGCATTGTTCTGTGAGCTCTGAAAGGATGACTCAAAGATGCTTGCAGCCTGAAAATTAAATCCATGGCAAAGAAGTGAAATGTAAGTAACAGCAAATTAATCAGTAACATATTTGGGGAATTATTGATTGTAACACATGACCCATTTTGTAGCTGATTTTAAAAATACTGGAACCATATCTCTGGACAATAATGATTTGCAAAATGACAGTGGAAGCATTTAAAGGATTGTTAAGCATAAGGTGCTTCATGAAAAAATTTGGATCATCCTAGAAATATATGCAGTTAAATATGTATATTTAAATTTTAATTACTAAAAATAAAACCTATAGAATCCAAACCAGCAGATGAAGTATAAAAAGAGGGAGAGAGAAAGGAAGAAATGAAAAGAAAGTGCTAGAATTCAAATGACTCAGAAGTTTTCAAGGCTAAATGATTGGGAGGATAACATTTACATAAATGGAAAAGGATATGCAAGAATATGAGACATAGGCAGAAGATTTAAAAGCATAGTTTACTAACTTGTCAAGGATAATGAGCACCAATTGGAATTAGCAGCCCCTTAAAAGGTGCAGTCAGTGGACTGAAAAAATATATTTAGAATTTTTGTTTCTACATATGCAAAATTTACTAGTTCCTTACCACTGGAATGCAATGTGATTGAAAAAATGATATACTGATTAAAATTTTGCTCTTAGGAATGCATTCCCATCACAGTGAAAAGAAAAAAAAAACCTCTGTCTACAAGATTAGAGTAGAGGTAATGTTGGCTTTCTTAGCTTTCAAAAGAGAGGCCAAATAATTTAAGCAAAAAACAGAAAGACTTTACAACATTTGAACAAGAAAACCTACTCCTTTCCTCAACCTAGTCATAATAGAGCAAACATTTACTCTTAGTGCAAACTAGATACCAAGCAAGTACAATAGAAACACGAAGATCTTATATGTGAAGGGAGAGAATATTGTCAGTACTTTATTACTACATTTAGTAGGATGTAGTAGGAGACAAGTCCTTAACATTGTCATCATGACTTTGTGCTTCCATTCATTCCTTCACCAAGCATGAGTTCCAAGTTTGTCTCAACTTCCTCCAATAGTTGAACTTAGTTACTTAAGTGATCATAACCATCTATCTTATAATTGCAATGTATTTTATATTATTTTATACTGAATTCTGTATTTTTTTAATACAATCCTAACAGGTAAGTTGGTGTGGCTATGATATCAACTTTACAGATGAAAACATTCTGATTTGGAGAAATGAAATGTCTCTCCTAGGTTTATAAGTCTTTAGAGACAATTAAAAATGGGCAGTTCTCAGATTCACTAACTTAAAGTTTGGTTTTTCTTTGTATTAAAGTACATTTTCAGACAGTATCATATAATAAATGTTAGCTGTAAAGTTGGTTTGGTTAAGCACATTTGTAAAATAAGGAATTTGGAGCATAATTACATTAGTGTATTTTAAGTTAAGAAATCCATACTAAGTGGGGTCAATTTGATTTAAATTTATGCTTACAACAACTTGCATAATAAATATTTTAACAATAAATAAGAACTGAAGAAGTGGAGCCAGTATATGGACACAATAATTCTGAGAAGACTTGTTTTCACTAAGGGTATTAAATATTACAATCAGGCAGGGTTTTGTTAAACATAAAGATTTCTAGTCTCTCTGCTTTGTGTAGTTTGGTTCTTAACCTCATGAAAATATAGATTAGTGTGTAAAATAAAGGAGTGATAGAATCAGCAACTGCTGTCACAGGACCTGGACCAAGTAATTCGTTAGAGCATTAGGCAACTGCTGACATGCCTCTCCTCTGCCTCGTCTTCAAAAGTTTACAGTAGAGGAGGTGGCCTGGCTTAACTCTCATTCTTAATTCCCTCCAGTAGGTCATCTTAACAGCCAAATGCAGTCAACCTGATGCAGAGATTTGAAAGTCCTCATTTTTCAAAAACTCTAGAGTAGCGATTTACAAACTTGATTGTAGAATAATTAACACATGAGCTATCAGAAAACACGGATGTGTAATCTTCACCCCTTGAAAGTTTGGTTCTCTGGCAATAGGGTATGCTTTGGGCATCTGTAATTATTTAAAACCCCTCTAGATGATTTGGCTGTTAAGATGGAAATAACTATTTTACTTGTCAACTACCAGTCTACGAGGCTGGGGACTCTCTTGCAGCTTCTAACTTCTGAATTCCCAGCCCACTACTTTAGATACACACCATTCTCAAGGGAAAGAGAGCAGTTTGTTTTCTTCAAAAAAGGTCAGGACATTTATTGGACATATTTTCATATTGGAGGAGGGTACTATTATTTGCAGAGGATACCTCATGATAACATTGTCTATTTGCTGCCTGGGACAGACACATCAGGTCTTGTATTTTCCTTCTTGTGAGCATTATTCAGTAGCTAAATTAGATAGAGCCTTCTTTATAATCTATATCTCTGTCTTTCTACATTTTGATCTGTCCAGTAGTAAAACAAAAGTGTCACTTGTACATATAGTGATGGTTCTGAGTTTTAATGGCTACCTTCTTTTTTTTTAATTTAATTGACAGATAATAATTGTACTGATTCATGGGTTACATAGGTACATGTAATATATCAAATCAGGATTTTAGCATATCCATCATATGAAACATTTATTATTTCTTTGTATTGGGAGCATTCAATATCCCTCCGGCTATTTGGAAGTATATAATATTTTATCGTTAACTATAGTCATCTTATAGTGGCATAAAACACTAGAACTTATTTTTTCTACCTAGCTCTAATTTTGTACCTGAGGATAGGACTCCTCAGTTTAGATTTTGATTAGGAGGAGATAGTAATCCAGTTAAGCCTCAAGCCTAGATCATATACACAGTTTTATAAGACCCCTAAATTGGGAATTTTGGGGCTAACGAATCACCTCTAATATGACCGTACTTCAGATACTCTCTCTCTTTGAAAGTTTCTTGCACTCAGTATGCCTGGGAGTTATCTTCAGCCTCTTCAATTTGCTTCTGAGATTTTTATCTGGCCTTATTGTCTATATCATGCAGTTCCTTTCATTATTAAAAAATAAAAATATTGTACTTTCAAGGCACTGACAATCAAGTACACATTCTTATCTGTCATTTTCTCACAGCTATTCCATTGTTCCCAGGCCAGAGTCCTATTGCTCTGCACTCTTTGGGAGAAATAGTAGAGAAACAGTTCCCACTTCTCTGAACTATGTTTATTGAGGCCATAATCTGTACATAGCTCCCAAGGTGCAAACTTCTTTAAGTTGACTGTAGCTAATTCTCCCCCAAGTGCATGTGTTTACCACTAGAGTACCAAGGTTGGGTCATATCAATATAGTCACCACTGAATGAGCTGTTGATTTTGTATTTTATTGAAGGTTCCTTGTAATTTTGGGACAAATCCACCCGCTGGAAACCCCTCTGTCCCTTATCAAAATAAATGCTCTGGTCCAAACCTCTATCTCTATAGAAATGATTGTGATTCTTGTCACAGAAGTCTTCATAATCCCATAGGCGAAAAGTAGCATTGGAAATTGATCTAGTGAAATGTCACATTTTATAATAAAATCTCAGTCTGACTTACTTGGGTTTCTTCCATCCTTAATACTGTATAATTTATATACTAATATTTGTACATATCTATCTCTATGTATCCACCTATATATCTAGAAATCTATCTCAATCCATCATATATCTGTCTCTATTAGCTACATATCATCTACTTATATCTACTCCCTCCTTATGAAGATATTAATTTATTAGTTTTGTGTAACTCTACTGACCTGGAGTAAACTGAGATATATGGGAGTTTTAAGCTTAGCACAAATTCTGCAAAAGATTTATGTTCAATATATCTTTTTAAAATATGTATTTTAAAATGAGCTTCCCAAAATACTTATTCCAAAGACCAAGAAAGAAAAAATGGTATTTAACCCATTTGGAGTCTGATATACATTTTTCTTATTTAACACGTTTTTTATATAGCTTGAGGTTTTTTATTTGATTTTTTAATTATTGTGTTAGGAATTCTTTTCATTGAAAGATTATTAATATAAGTCGTAGCAATAATAATATAAAGATTAATTTTATTTATGCACATTCCTCAGTAAGAGTTAATATGATAAAATTTCCATAGAGTTGATTTTTTTAAAACTTTATTCTTGAGTATGACCCAATAATTCTGATTTACAGGGCAATTATGCAAAACCATTTTTATTATCACTTTGGATAAAAGTACTATATAAAATAATGTAATAAAATGGTGACTAAGGCACATCATGTCCTCAAAATGAAACCATAAGAGCTCTGGTCTTTCTTATTCTTATACTAAGTCCTGTTCCTGGAGTTTCTATGAGCTCTAAAAAAATTTGTCTTAGACCCCTACCAAATGACAATATCCCTACTAAGCATACTCCCTCACCAAGGAAATATCTAGTGACTGCCTTGATTTTGAAATATATTCTGACTAGTGCCCCAGATTGATTCATTTGAGATCTAACTTTTAGAAGCCATCAAACATATGGACAATAAGGAATAGTACAGAATTCTCTCCTGTAATTAGTACTGAATCATTCTAGATGGGCTGAAAAAATCTTTCATGTACCCAGACCTGTGTACTTCAAGAGCCATCTAGGTAAAGAAAGTGGGAATGAGACTTGATTCCACTCTCAAGGCAAGCAACTCAGCTAACCATCTTCAAATTGCATTTTAGCCTCTGGAAGGTTTGACAAATGTTTGGTTAGTCTAGAAAGAGATATTTGGGAAGGCCACATTACTCAGAGTTGTATGTATCTAAAACCTCTTTTGGTGTGCATATTTTAAACATAATTTTGAAAATGTATGTACTCACTATTATATTTTAAGATGACTTAGAATGTTTTATTTCTATTTTAAATAGTTGGAAAAAAATAATTTGAAGATTATGTCAATCCGTAAACAATTTTAAGTCACATAAAACTACATACTGTTATATATATTATCATATATATGTATATATACACACACATGCGTAAAATGTTTTAACAGTCAGTAATGGTACACCATTCTTTTTTCTTCTTTAATACATTTTTTTCATTACACTTAGTCCACGGAATTTCATTCTAATCTATTTTAAATTTAAAAGTCATTCTTGATCATTCTGTTTTATTCCTGTGCAATAAATACCTGTATATAAACTTAGTTTTGTGTGTAGCAAAAGTTTCAAAGATAATGATTTTCTTGTGAACTGTCTTATTTAATATTAGAACACTAAATGTCAGAAGATTTAAAAATGATTATATAACAATTTGACAATAATTAATAAATATAAAAGTATAATTTTACTGGAAATATAAGTATGAGGTGGATGGCAAGTTATAAAAAATTTGATTTATTATATCTGTGGACAGATAATTTCTTGTTAAATATCATATGGCTAAATTTTTTTTTATTTCTGTCATTATTTTAAACTTTGAAAAGCTAATGAACATAAATTAGCAAATAAGAACAGAATGCAGTTCTATACTAAATGTCACATAGTAATCATAATTTTGATTTTCTATATGCTAATAGTTTAATTGAGTCCTGTGTCAATTTTGTTTAAATTAAGACATTGGTAACAATCTACCTTACAGAATGATTTCTTAATCATTGATTTATTCATTTTTTCAACACTAACAACCATATTTATAATTCTTTCCTTTTTAGTAGTTGAGAAGTCATCAGAAAGGAAAATCTATAGGATACCTTAATAACAGACACATTCTCAGGCAGACTCATATTAGGAAATACATATGGTAATTGAAATTTTAAAATTTAAGTTTCTTAATAATCTTTATGACCATGTGCTCCTAGAAAAGTTTTAACATACTCCAATGTGTTCCTACAAATCACATCTAAGACTACTAGAGTAAAGTACGGAATTGACCTAAAGGCAGCAGAATCACTTGAACCCAGGAGGTGGAGGTTGCAGTGAGCCGTGATTACGCTGGTGCACTCCAGCCTGGGCAAGAAAGAGAGATTCCGTCTCAAAAAAAAAAAAAAAAAAAAAAAAAAAAAAAAAAAAAAAAAAAAAAAAAAAAAAAAAAAAAAAAAAAAAAAAAAATGGAAAACTAAAGTTTAAAAGAAAGAAAGAAAGAACTGGCCTAAATTATTACCTTGATTTCAAGTATATAAACTGAATTCATTGAGGAAGAAACAGATTTCCTGAGCCATAAGTATTTATAACAGATCATGCTTAGATTTTAGCTATTTATGCTTCTCTTAAAAAACAAAAAAGAAAAAGATGCTTATCTTATGTTCCTTAGACCCGGAAAACACATTGATTCATGACAATGCATTTTCAAAAACCCACTTCAATTTGTTTTTTAACATACATAGGTTGCAGATCAAACATACTACATAACTTTCCTTATGTATCTAATCAAGCTCAATGTTATTACACATTTGAGTGTCTTTTGTCTACAATAGACAGTGGGAAAAGGAGTTGAAAATTAAAAGGAAAGAGAGAGATTGAAATTATTGTTTTCTCTCAACCAGTGTAATTCTGCCCTCACAATGATAATGACACTATTCTATAGTTTCATAAGTTTTCATTCACTTTTTAGAAAAGTAAATCTGTATCTAATTATTTATAAAGGAGAGAAATTAGGAAATTGTTATTTTATGTTCAGCATACATATATATGACATGAAGAGTCTAATTAGAAACAAATAATTAAAACAAACATAGAAAACATTAAATTTGGGCTAGTTCCTAAACATACTCATTCCTTGAAGGATAGAGCAAAGGCATCTAACTAGCGCCACCTGTGCCATTTTGGTGCTAACATCTGTTTCTTTATCAAGAAAGTTCATCTATAAAAGACTCTAAAAGATAAAAGTAATAAAAGATCGAGCTTTATACTGACGTTCTATTGCACGGATTTATTTTTAAAAGTGCTACCAGAGCATAAGAAACTTGTAGATAACTTCAAGTTGAATAGGTTTAACTGAATCTATTTAAAGAAAGAATTGAGATTAGAAGTATAGGGTATATGCAATTGCCCTTCTGAGCACAATTTATCTCACTTAATAATGCAGTTAAATCTGTACCATTCTCCAGCAATAATCAGTGCTGAGTATTTCAGAAATCCTGAACTCCAGTGCATAATTCAAGAAAACAAACAGGTGCTTTTAGATTTTCTTCAGTGTAAAATCTAGATCTAGATTAACTGTTTCATAAATTTAATGCCCCCACTTCTCTGATACATAAGAACTACATTTATTTACCAGCAATTCAAGGCCTCAGTGCTTTACCCTTTGTCTTTCTGCTTTATGATGTTGTAGTACTTCTTTTACACAAATACCAATATCAAATAGTGATGGACAATGCAGATTTTACCCCAACAAATATGTTCATTTAGGCACTGATTAATCACGCTTAAAGTGAGGTATGTTAAATTTTCTCTTACAACATAGTAAAACCAAGCATATCAATTACTTCACTGTCAGAATAACATAAAGGACATGAAGGAAGACTAGGATTGAGCAAATTAGTTCCATTGCTTTTTTTTTTTTTTTTTTTTTTTTTACTGTTTGTGTAATTTTGGATGAGTTACTTTTGTTCTCTCAGGATCTCACTATTAACTACATTTGTCAACAGGATAGTAATAGCCACTGTGTTCTTTATCCTCCAGGCTGATGGTAATTTTCAAATCTTTTGAAAAAGTCAAAACCCTTTACATTTGATCCTGACCTATTATTACTCTGTGAATTAATCCTAAAAGTCAGTACTTAATAATGTGGCTTTCAATCATGAGCAACAGTGGCTGCCCTTTCTGTCTGTCACTGTCTTCAAACCCACCCGTTCTCTCTGCTTATTAGCAAGTTAGCTACTTACCAACTTGCTTCTAGGTGACTGTGTTTGGCACCTGGCCTCTTAAAGTTCTCTGCTTCCTACAATACTGTAAGATGCTTGGGGCCTAGAAATCACATGGAGCAACCACCATTCAATTTATATGTGGGGATGATATTTTCCTTTCCACATTTCTCAATGTCAGTGGTTCTTGCACTCCCAAGGCCAGAATATCCATCAGCATGATTGATCTTGTTTTCACCCTAGAAGAGTTCTTGACCTCAATGCAGCTTTTTAAAGTACTGACACTTTAATTAATGTGGACTATGGCCTAGGCACCTTCAAGCTCCCCAAGAGCTATAAAGATTATTAATCACTAATCTAGAAGAATCTAGAGAATTCCTTAAGAAATTTTTAAAAATATTTGCATAAAATTTCTAATTTTCAAGCATGGGAAATTACTAGAAGATACCTGCTGTTTTTCTTGAGAATTCAAGTTGATAGAAAATATTTAATACCTTAGAACTGTTCACCTTCTGGTTTCACTGTAATAAAAGTAATTGATTATTATAACTGCCCTATGCAAGACAGACAAATATGTTATATTTTGGCCTAAAGAGATTTGAAATCCCTAGACAAAAACACTATATAAAGGAATGATATTTCACAGGCTACTGAGCACTTTAAATAGATTTTTTGAAGCTAAGATATACTATAATACATAACAATTTGTTAATAATGACATGATAGTAAATAATATTCTTGCTCATGTGTGTGTTGGACTGATGAGGTTTGTGAATAGATTTAGACTGAATAGTTTTTACCTCAATTTTCATTCATGTGCTAAGATGTATTTAGTTCCTCATTGATGTCTATTACACGTACATTATGTTCTTGAAGAACACATATAAGTAAATATAGCATGCATGTGGAGAAATGTTGAGTCTGAGTAAGGACAATATGATGAATTCAATAGCTGTCTGAGCCTAGGTATCTTTCATATCTTAAAAAAATAAAATCCTAAAATCTGAAAATTTTTACTTTCAGAAAAAAAATGTTGTTTTTTTTTTCAGAAAAGTATGAAGAGCAGATACATATCATGTGATAACACTGATTATCATATCACTACCAATTGTTATATCACATTATCTAAGTTTCTACATATCCTATTGTAAGAAAACAATAGGATATGAAGGAATAGGGTATGGCAGGGAGATATTTTAATTGAGAGTTTGCATGCAAGAAAAGGTCCAGAACATGAGACAAACTTCAAAAAGAATACTGGCTGTTACGTGACAACAATCAACAACAAGAGTGAATTGGAGGTAGGAGCAGAGGTTAAGTTGTGGAGATGGGTGGGAACATAGGGATCTGAGCAACCAAACTTCAGAATAAGAGTTGTGATAAAAAATAAAACAGATACATAAACCAATAGAAGACAATAGAAGAGAACCCAGAAAAAAAATCCACACATTTACAGCCAACTGATTTTTGACAATAGCATCAGGGAGATCCATTCGGGAAAGGACAGTCTCTTCAATAATGGTGCTGTGGAAACAGGGTAGCCATAAGCAGAAGAATGAAACTAAACTTCTATCTCTTACCATATACAACGATTAAATCGAAATATATTAAAATCTTAAATGTAATACCTGAAACTATGAAACTACTAGAAGAAAACATTGGAAATACTTCAGAACATTGGTCTGGGCAAAGATTTCTTGAGTATGACCTCAAAAGCACAGGCAAATAAAGCAAAAATGGACACATGGGATCACATTCTGCGCAACAAAGGAAACAATCAACAAAGTGAAGAGACAAGTTACAGAATGGGATAAAATATTTGCAAACTATTCAACTGGCAAGTGATTAATAACCAGGATTTATTAGAAACTCAAACAACACAGTAGCAAAAAAAATAAATGATCCAAATAAGAAATGGGCAAAAATTCTGAATAGACATTTCTTAAAAGAATACATACAAATGGCCAACAGATAGATGAAAAAAATGCTCAGTATCAATAACCATCAGAGAAATGCAAATTAAAACCACATAAGATATCATCTTACCCTAGTTAGAATGGCTTTTATTGAAAAGACAGGGAATAATGGATACTGGTGAGGATATGGAGTTGGGGGAGTGCTAATACGCTGTCAGTGGGAATGTAAGTTAGTACAGTCACTGCAAAAGATAGTGGAGAAGTTCCTCAAAAAACTAAAACTAGAACTATCATATGATCCAGCAATCCCACAGCTGGATATTTATCCCCCCCACCAAAAAGAACTTAAGTATATTGAAGAGATATCTGCACTCCCATGTCTACTGCAAGACTATGCAACATTAGCCAAGACATGGATTCAATAAAAGTATCCATTGGTGGATGAATGGATAAAGATAATGTGTTACACATAGACAGTGGAATATTATTCAGCCATGTAAAAGGATGGTATCTTAATGTTTGCAACAACATGGATAGAACTGCGGGATACTTTGTTAAGAGGAATAAACCAAGCATGGAAAGATAGTATCTTATCTCATGTTCATATTCTCACTTGTATGTAGGAGGTAGCAATATTTATCTCATGGCAGTAGAGAGTAGAATGATGACTACCAGAGGTTAGGAAATGTAGAGGGAGGCAGAGAGATACATGGGAATAAAAAGGAATTGACTAATGGGGACAAAAGTATAAATAGAAGGAACAAAGTCCAGTGTTTCATAGCATAAAAATGATTTATTGTATATTTCAACATAACTAGAAGATTGAATTTGGAATGTTTTCAACACAAAGAAATAATGAATATGGGAGGTGAGGAATATCTCAATTTCTCTCTCTCTTTTTTTTTTTTTTTGAGTCAGAGTCTTGCTCTATCACCCAGGCTGGAATGTGGAGAGCAGTAGCATGATCTTGGCTCATTGCAATCTCTGTCTCCTGGGTTCAAGAGATTCTCATGCCTCAGCCTCCTCAGTAGCTGGGACTACAGGCAAGAACAAGCACACCCAGGTCATTTTTCAATTTTTGTTATAGACAGTGTTTCACTACGTGCCAGGCTGGTCACAAACTCCTGACCTCCAGTAATCCATCTGTCTTGGCCTCCCAAAGTGCTGGCATTATAAGCATGAGCCACCCCACCCAGCCACAGTTTTCCTTATTTGATTATTACATATTGTATGCTTGTATGAAAATAGCACATATATCCTGTAAATATGTACAACTATTTTGTATCCATAGAAATTATATACATAATTATATATACATCATATATATATATGTCATATATATATATGATGTATAGTATGATACATAATATAGTATATAATATGGGGTAAGAGGTTAGAGAGACAAAAGGGAAATAATAATCTCCTATTTTATGTTTAAAGGTGGCAGCATATTGAAGGTGGGAAGAACACCAATAATAATAATAATGCTTGTGGTTGTTCCTGGTACCCATAATGAATAATGAATAAGAATATAATGATTAAGAGAAGAGAGCATTTTTCTGGAATGATTGACTTTGGGTTAGAAAAAAACTAACTTTGCCTCAATTAAAAAAAATGACTTTGCCTGTCTTTTAACCAAACCTAGTACCCACTTCCCTGCTGATCAATTCTTAATGTCTACTCCAGCTGATCCTTCATTTCAGCTCTAGACTGTGACCTCCTTGAGAACAACAGCATCTCATTCATCTTTTATTTCCCCCTTCTTTGCAATATCCCTGACATATAGAAGGCATTCAGTAAATATTGATATTAACTGAGCTGAAAGCACCCTATCTTCACCTTGATCTCCTGGCTTTCCAAGCTGGCTAAAATTAGACATAATCATTATATTCTTGTAAACGCACAGACTACAGTACTTCAGAGCCTAAAGCAATCTACTATCATTCCACAAAAAGGTAGCATTTTGGATACAAATGAAGTTAACAGCTATTTATTTAAGATGGCCTAATTCAAGTAGCAAATTTTTTTGAAAGCATAGTAAAGCAATAGTATAAATAACTGTTTTGCCACCTGACATACTGATAGAGAGAAAAGGAGAAAGCTTTATCCCTAGATAAAATGTTTCATCTCAGTATGTTTTCTATATTAAAAATCTTGACATGAATATCGAAAAAATTACATCATTGAAACCATTAGTAATCATTGTAACTATTAGACCACAGGAGAATGTGCAAGTTGCTAAGTACATGGCATATTTTTATAATTATAATCAGCCCAAACTGCTTAAGTAATACCGTTTAAATTTGAAAATTAAAGTTTGAATTATTTTTCTGAAAATTCGCTACCGCTTATTAAAGAAGCTAAAGTTTTGTTGGATGCTAGAATTCTCTATAGCTACTGATTGTGTGCTATTTACAATCAATCTACAATTTGCTTGGATGCTTCCAATAAAATATTAATGCAATCAAACCTAAACTGTTTTTGTTCACAGTCATTCTCTTATAATGGGTCAGACTATAAAGCTCTATTGTTAAAATAAGCCAAGTATTTGTTGTTTAACTCCATCTAGGTAAGTTTGGAAATTTCATCCTAAAGTCTTCAGGATATATTTTTTTTCCTTTGGACCAGGACTCCATTTTCTAACTAGATAATTTTCAGCAAAGAATTTATTGTTAATATGTAGTTGACATAGATTGTCCTAGGCAATATGCAGATTACTAAGGGGTATAGAATAAAGTTCTGACATTTGTAGTATGATTGCAGAGACAATAATACACATTAAAAAGGTGAAAACGTAAGACAACATGTTCTCAAAAGAATGCTACATGCCATCATTTCTGAGGAGGGGTATTTCTTATTGAGGGTGGTATCAGAAAAGGATTAGAGACAGGGCATCAGGATGGGGGACAATCGTGTGTAAACATCCCTCCTACCAAGTGGGTCTGATCCTGTCCGTTACTCAGAAGTAGATAGCCATTGTAAAAACAGCTTAATAAGAAGGAAATCTTATTTATGTTGAAATAACTATGTAAAATTAGAGAATTTGGTTGTACTTGAGCTGCAATCATTAAGACTGGAAGATAAACGGACGAAAAGATAAAAGGTAGAGCCTTCCAGCTGCAGATAACAAAGGAAAAAGAAAAATAAAGCAAAAACAAGAAGAAACATTTAGAATTATTTTTCTGGAATAAATAAGCAAGGATAGAGGGAAATAAAAGTGATGAACAGAGTCTGGCACAGATAAATTAACATTATCTTAATCAGAAGAAAGATAGTATCTCAAAAATAAATTCCGTGAAGTTCTAGATGGTGACAGAAGAGCTTTGATTCCCAGACGTGTTTGACATTACACTAGTTCTAGGATTTCTTTATCCTGGATATGGCTAGAGTGATCCTAAACTTCCTTGAGAAGTTTCACATTTCCCAAAACTCACTTCCTACTGTGTCCCACCATATGTAATCACTAAATGGGGTTACAGGTTTCAACTTTCCATGCAGCTAATGGATCACATCAATTAAACAGTTTATTGTTTCATTAAATCAAATAATCTGATTTTGATGCAAAAACTGTCTAACCAAGCATCCTTTTGATTTATGTCGCCAGTCAAATCAACATACATACACTATCATTAACTGAAGACAAGCTGAGTTCATTGATTATTGAATATGGAGGAGCTGTAATTAAAAAACAAGTTTTATGATCTCCCTGAGAAGAAATATAAAGAGCTAGCCTTGAGTTTCTCAACAGAAGTACTATTGACACTTTGCTATTTTTTTGTTTTTAAAACGGAGTCTTGCTCTGTCTCCAAAGCTGGAGTGCAGTGACACAATCTGGGCTCACTTCAACCCCCACCTCCTGGATTCAAGCTATTCTCCTGCCTCAGCCTCTAGAGTAGTTGGCATTATAGGCACCAGCCACCACCCTCAGCTAATTTTTAAAAATATTTTTAGTAGATAAGAGGTTTCACATATTGTCCAGGCTGGTCTTGAACTTCTGACCTCAAGTGATGCACACGCCTTGCCCTTTCCAAACTGCTGGGATTACAGGTGTGAGCCACTGCTCCCAGCCACTACTGACACTTTGGACTGAGTAATTCTTGGTCATGTCTCTGTGTGGTGGTGGATGGGGGTGTCATATACATTGAATGACGCTGAGCAGTGTCTCCCACTACTCACTAGATGTGTGTTACCCTGCTTCTCTGAGGGTATGACAATCAAAACTCTCTCTAGATGTTTGCAAATTATTCCTCCGTTGGCCAAATCACCCATGGTTGTAAACTACTGGGTAAGAGAAAAGGAAAAAAAAGAAAAAACCCCACCAATTTAGGCAATATGAAGTCAGTTCTTAAGTTGACATATAAAGCAGGTTGTACGCTATTTTTTTACAAATGATCTTACATTATTTGTCTCAAAAGGGAGAGTATAGTTCTCAAAGGGGTCCAGAATTAGCTGAATAATACTGTAGTGTGTATTTGGATGTGCAGGCTAGAGCCTTGAAGAATTTTTTTTTAACAACTCACTTTTATGGGTACCTATTGCCCTTTAAAATACCTAAGAAACCAGCATTGAGTCAGGTGTTAATAATTTCCATGTCTTTACCACTATATGCATTATTATCGGCTGATCATCTCTGGAATTTTATGAAGCTTCTGGCATTTACCCTGAGCAGAGCAGAAACAGTTCATTTTCCTTTTGTTGAAGAATGAGTTTTTGCGCCATGTGACAAGAAAGGAATTATGCAGCATCATTTCAGACTCTGCAAACCAGACTTCTGAAGATGTGAGATGAATAAGAATAACTGCAATTATGTAAGACAGGACTAAGAGACACTCAGGCCGGTGACAGGAGATCTCCCAATCTTGACAAGGGAAACAGATCGCGGAGACCTCCAGTGTCTATTTTAAATAGTCAAAGTTGCCCTTCCCTTTGATTTGCATATGGATTATTCAGGCATCCCTGTGGTATTACTATATGTTCAGTAAAAAATGTTAGTAATAGCATATACTCTTTCTTGGCATACCAGCAGGAAAACTATTTGGATCATAGTCTAAGTAGACCAAAGTACTCAGTCCTGCTTCTTGTGATTTTTGGGCTTATGCAGTGTTATTTATCACAAGCCAGTATTAGAGTTACATTTGGATTGGTGGCTTTAGTTTAATAATCTGGATTTCTTCCATTCATATGTAACCAAGTCCTTTTGATAAGATAATATGATATAAAAGTTAATATGCAAAATTGACATTATGAATTTCTTTACTTTTTGAAATGATATAATAAATTTCAATATTATAAAAGGATTTCTGGATATGTCTAGTTTAAATGAAGTCTTTTCATAAAAAGTAAAATGGCTTAGTTTAGAATATCATGTGAATATCTAATTTAATCCCTGCCTACTTGCCTATGCAATACATTTGCATATCACCATAGGCACTGTGAAAATGGTTAGAACTGGTTGATTCACAAATTTTATTCCCTTCATGCTAATGTATCTATCATGCTCAACCTCCCTCCTAGTTTCCTAAATTCAGCCAGCCATCCTGGCCAGCCTACGCGTAAGAACCATGATTGACAGCTGTCTTCTCCCAGACTTCTATTCCTGTCTGTTTACCTTCCCCCTTTTAAAAATATGCTTCCTCAGTCGAAATTCCATTCAGTTTAGGGATTCCTTTCTTCCTCACTGACAAACTCCCCCTCTATCTTCTGTCTCTTCCTTAATTGATATGGCTTCTCACGTTAACAGATGTGGTTTTCTCCCCTGAAGACTTGTCCCATTGGGACTCTGGTGGTAGGAATCCCATTCACTTCTTTGAAACAATACTGGATTTTACAGTTACCCATCTGCATTTCTGGTTTTGATATCAATTCATTTACATCATGCTTTCTACTTTGTTTTAATCACTCCTAAACTTTAATGAATAAATCTCTCTGTAATAACAATTTGTATGGAAAAGAAAACAAAAAGTTCTACCTGTTTTTTATTCCAAATTTAATAGCAGCAGTAATAAAGCTAATTTGTTTGTAGATTGCATAAATAGACATACATTGTAAAGAAAAGAGGAGATTTTAAAGGACAGATGTCAAAACCTCAAGACTGTAGACAGGAGAGTGAGAGTAGTAAACCTATCTAGCATATTTATTAAAAGGAAATATGTTATTTTAATTTCTTTAATTTTTAATTTTTGTGAGTACAGAGTAAGTCTATATATACTTACAGAGTACTTGAGATGTTTTGATACAGCCATGCAATGTGAAATAATAACATCATGGAGACAGTATCCATCACGTCAAGCATTTATTCTTTGTATTACAAACAATTCAATTATACTCTTTTATTTTTAAATGCACAGTTATTATTGACTATAGTCACCCTGTTGTGCTATCAAACTGTAAGTCTTATTCATTCTATCTAACTATGTTTTTGTACCCATTAACAATCCCCACCTCCCTGCCAGCACCCCACTATCCCTTCCCAGCCTCTGGTAATCATCCTACTCCCTGTGTCCACGAGTTCAATAGTTTTGATTTTTATATTTCACAAATCAGTGAGAACATGCAATGTTTGTCTTTCTATACCTGGCTTATTTCACTTAACATAATGATCTCCAGTTCCATCCATGCTGTTGTAAATAACAGAATCTCATTTCTTTTTTTATGGCTGAATACTACATTTCCTTGTGTATATATACCACATTTTCTTTATCCAGTCATTTGTTGATAGACACTTAGGTTGCTTCCAAATCTTATCTACTGTGAACAGCACTGCAACAAATATGAAAATATGGTATTCAAGTGTTATGTATTTTCTGTTTAGTTATATTTGTATCTATAAAGTTCAGATCCAAACATTCCTGTCTGTAAGAAAGAGAACTGTGAGCAGTCAGGGCAAAAGAAGAAACTGTATCAAGGAGAGGAAGGCTTTTGCAGATGGCTAAGCATATGGGTCCAACAAGGTGTTCTAATATGAAGGGTTAGCAACATGCAGCAAGAGCAGCATTTATAAAACAGATGCAGTTTCTCCTCTTCTGAGAGATAAAGCCTCTGGATGATAATTCTAGTAACAATGCATTGCCAACAAGTCACATGGAGGAAAACAGTAAACTAAGAGGTGACATTGCTTGAACAAGCTTTGATGGATTTATGTGAAAACTGAGGAGGTGCCAAGAAAAAAGTTGGAAGTAGGAAGAAAAATAAATAAATAAAGGAAGACCTCCTAAATTGTGTGCTAATGACTGGAGACTTGTGGCTGTCTATTATTTACTTCAAATCTCAGGACATAGTGAAAATCAAGCTGTTTAAAAGAAGACTTGAAGGAACTGGTAATGTACAGTCATAAAAATAGAAGACAGTAGCCATTATCAAAGCTAAGGACTGTCATAAAGATGGGAGATGAGATCAATCAGCACTCATCTTTCAATACCAAGGACTTTCCTGCTCTGAGTTATGTAATTTGGAGGCCCTGGATATCTCAAATACACACAAAATAAATGTGTCAAAGAATACTCAGACACACTGGTACAGCTCAACTCATAAACCACACATCTGTTCTTCTGACTGAGGCTTTCAGGTCTCTAGGAAGTTCTTTTTCACATCTCTTGCCCTATACTTCAAAACAAAGAACAGCTGTTTCTGGAAGTTCTGAAGGTTTGGATTGTGCTACTAAGTTTTTTTAGGGCACTGTTTTGAACTATAAGGAGATTTTCATCTTTGGAAACACCTGGGTAAGGGAAGAAAAAAAATTAACTTGTGAATCCTTCCTTTCCCATAGCAAAGAGGCAATATAGTCCTGAAAAATGAAGCATGTTTTTCCAGTCATATCATGCATTATTTTCTCCATGCTGCTTTTATTGTTCAAATTTTGTATCTAAGAGAAAATCATCAAAATAAAACAATTAGATTTATTTTATACAATATATAAGATTCACTTAAAAAAAGGTGAAGCAAGAAGTGATCTTCAAATTAACAGTGAATTGTGGTCTTAGACAAAAACCAAAATTGAATTTATATTATCTATATTATTGGGTATAAACTAATTTACTTTTAATAATATCTGTGAAAGCTTAGCAAAAATATGCAAACATCTAAATTATTTCACTATTAAAATGATTAAAATATTTTTAAAATTTTAGGTAAATTTTTTCCTAAAAAGATACAACATGTAGAAAAAAGGAACACAATTAATCCAATAAAAATAAGATAATTAGAACAAGAAAACCTACAAAATTTCTATGACTATGAAGGGTAAGATTTATGAACATATAAGCTCAACACTTATTTCTATCAGGAATAACATTGTCCGGCAATTATATATCATATCAAAGTATATTAAAAAAAATTAAATTTGGCAACATGTGCTATTTCCATTTTCTTTATACTGTGCTAGCATTGAAATATTTGTAAGAATGGAGGAAATAATCTATGAAACCAGATACTGCTTTAAGAGATGGTGAAAACTACAATCTAACAATTTATAAAATGAAATTACAGTATTTTGCATCATCTTCTATGATGATAATACTTTACTACTTGTCATCTCATCACAAAATTTGAACAATATTAGTTAAATTCTGTGGTTTACATTTTAATCTAACAACCAATTCAAGAATTTTATGAACAATTTCAATGGCTAATGTTTCAGTTGGCTAAAATTTTCTATATTGAAACTACAAAAATAAAATAACTAGAACTATAATAACTCAGAGCTGTTGAAGGTGGAGAGTGGTGAGAGGGATTATCTGCAAAGAGGCATGAGGGAATTACTGGATGATGAAAATATCTAACAATTTTATTGCTTTGTTGACTGCATGACTGTAAACATTTGTCAAATTCATCAACTGTACACTTAAAAAGGGTGAACATCACTATATGGAAATTATACCTCAATAAAGTTGACTTTTAAAAACAATGAAACATTTGTTCTTTAAGTACTGGCGATATACCATTATTCCAACAAATTATTTTAAAATAATTTGTTTATAAAAGTTGTCTAATTTGGCATTACTCTGAAGAGAAGAAAATATGATAAATTCTGATTATAACAACATAGTTATTAATGTTGATAAAAACATTGATTGCATAGAATAAACATAATTTGTGACTTATGTCAATCTTAATGTATTAGTCATCCAAATGCCACTGGCTCAGAAAATAATCAAACATGCATAATAAAATTATATTGATTTATAATTTATACTTCACCACATCTCTGGAAATTGTAGCTTAATACATACATTTCAATATTTCCATTATTTAGAGTAGTTTTAGCAACTTTGTTGCGGTATAATTGACAGAGAAAAGGCTATAGATATTTAATGTATACAACTTTATGTGTTTAAAGATAAGTATACACCCAGGAAACCATCACTACAATTTATGCTATAAATGTATTTATCACTTCTAAAACTTTTTTCCTGCCATTTTTAGTAATTATTATGTTTTTCTTTTTGTGGTAGGAGTACTTAACATAAGATCAACCATTTTTAGAAAATGTTTAAGTGTATGATACAGTTTTGTTAACCATATGCTGTATATTATATAGTAGATCTCCAAAACTTATATATCTTGCATGACTGAAACTTTGTACCCTTGAAAACCCCTCCCTATTGCCCCTTCCCCAATTCCCTGGCAATCACCATTCTACTTCCTGCTCCTATATATTTGACTACTTTGGATTCCACATACAAGCAAGATGATTCAGTGTTTGTGCAGAACAGAAAAATAGAAGATTTTTTTGTATTAGTTATGTTAGCTTGATTATAACTTTTAGACAAAGGGAATGTGACACTCCATCTGTTCTCTTGCCACAGGTCCCACAAATGTTAGAGGTGTGTCTGAGACTCTCTGAATCTATGAACCTCTGTATTTATCTATTTTAACTTATAGGGAAGTTCCAACGTGAAAAAGAATAAGCTGCCATTAGTGCTGCCCCAAATTAGAGTGAACAGACTTTATAAAACACTGTGTATGCCATAGAATTAGAGGATTCAAATCTGAGTTCAACAGTCGTGAGAGAAGGATAACCTAGAGGAGATTCCCTGATTTAGAACAAGGTTGGTAAGCGATGCATTAAGGGTAATATAATTTGTAAATACCAAACTGTCTTCTAATTACATTAATATTTACTATTTATTGAATACTAGATTCTGTGTCAAGCATATCATAGATAACTCATTTAAGCTTTACAAATTTTGAGATGGATACCATGTTCTTCATTTTGCAAACAAGGAAGCCCAACATGAGAGAAATTAAATAGTTTTATCAGGATTAGCCTCACAGGATATGGCAGAGTCTAGATTTCAATCCTGGTCTATCAGTCGTCAACAGGTATGATATTATTCCTTACATAGATGCCTTTATTTCTTATCTTTAAAAGAATGTTTTCTCCGGAAGAAGTTGTAACAGCTGCTGTCATTGTCCTACCATATCCCCTCAGCACTCATCCTTTCTGTGCACACCAGCCCACCTTCCAGCACACCTTCTCACATCTAGCCAGAATCTGGGCCCATATGTTCAAATAACAGAGTTTTCTAATAAAAATTGTAAAGGGTTCTAAAAAGTTTATGAAAATATTACCTTATAAAGTAGTTAAAACTGAATAGGTAGATAGAATTTAATTTAGAACTAGTTTTAGCATTAAAGATGCACTAATGCAAACACAAATTTGATTTTCTCATTTGAAATATAATTATATGTAATATTGAGAGGCAATGAAAAATTTTTGTTTGCCTTTTGAGTAAACTTCAATAAAAGAAAGGGTGGGGAGAGAGAACACAGATTAAGTTGACCTCATACTCTCTATATTAGGTCTTTATAAGAAAGCTGATTCTCTCCTCTCTTAGTGAGTATGGGTTTTTGCATTTTAAAAATATTTTATAATCATTCTGGCTAAATGAATGTCTTATAGTGACCTGAAATTCTATTTTGTGATATCCAGTGTTTCAAACCTTTGATATTTGACAAGTCTTCCAAGATCAAATTGTAAGTTTAAAAACAAATAAAATTTAGACCTTCTAAAGTGCAAAAAAGACATATTCAGCTTATTTAATAGTTTAAAATCGTATAGGAAGCACTGTCTGATATAAAATTGTATTTAACTTTTTCTGGATTACATTCATATAAACATATTATTAGTATGTGTTACAAAATTGTATAAGATTCCTGTAATTCTGATATAATTATAATATATGTTGTTAATTCTGATAATAACAATATATGTTGTTAGTAGTGATTATAATTGTTGTGTAAAATTGCTGTATGCCATAGAAATAACCAAAATTCCTAGTGAGTTTTGGCTTTCACTATAGCTGTCCTGAGAATTTTGTCATCCACATATCATTGTTGTCTTGTTTTGAGCCTCTTCAAAAGATGGTTTATAATCAGCTCTAGGACTTTGACAGAGCTCTTGAATTCAGGTTTTTGATAACTTTGGAGATTGTGACATTAGAATAGAGGAAAAACTTTCAGAACTCTCATGGAAAGCTGAAATGTTCATGAATGTTAAGCAGAATAGAAGTAAACCTCACAGACTAAAGTAATAGAAGACTGAAATAATCCTTTTATGAATTTTGTTTAAAATGTCACTGATCCTACATGAGGAGAAACGCCAGATATAGGTGACAGGGGGATGGAGGCAGCAAACTACATTGTCATATATGTACCTGTGCAACAATCCTACATGTTTTGCACATGTACCCAAGAACCTAAAGTATAATAAAATATATATTAAATATATATATATGAAAAAAATGTTACTGATCCTTTGTTTTGTTTTTCAAAGCAAAGAAAACTTTTATTTAAGCTATTTACAGCTTTTAACAATTGAGTAAAGTATACTCCTATAAACAAAATTTGAAGCATATTTCTATCTGATTTCTCCCAATTTGAAAACTAGCTGTGAGCATTCTTAACTCATGGCAATATACTTATTTGCACAAGTGCAATAAGACTCTGTTTTCTTTTTCAACAGGACACAATTGAAGAAACTGGTTATTTTTACCAAGGGTTTGACTGGAATGGCATGCTTTCAAATATAAGTAGCCTGTGTTTAAGAACCAAACTTGACTTATGGAGCCAAGAAACTCAAAATCTTGCCAGTTATAGATTCACAACACAGTGAAATAAAAATAGAAATCAATATCAAGAAGTTCTCTCAAAAATAAAAAAATAACATGGAAATTAAACAACTTGTTCCTGAATGACTTTTGGGTAAACAACAAAATTAAGGCAGAAATTAAAAAATTATTTGAAATAAATGTAAATAGAGACACAACATACCAAAAGCTCTAGGATACAACAAAAAGTATAAGAGTAAAGTTTATAGTGCTGAATACTTACCTCTAAAAGTTAAAAAGATGTCAAATTAACAATCTAACATCACACCTAGAGGATCTAGGAAAACAAGAAAAAAAAAAACTTACCAGAAAGATAGCAGAAGAAAAGAAATAATTAAAATCAGAGCAAAAGTAAACACAATTAGACCTAAAAATACAAAGAATCAGTGAAACCAAATTGAAACACTGAACAAACCAATATTAACTTCCAAACTTGAATCAGTTTTAAAAAGCCTACCAGCTAAAAAGAGCCCCAGACAAGATGGATTTACAACCAAATTCTACCAAATGAACAAAAAGAATTGTTATCAATTCTAATGAAATGATGCCAAAATATTGAGGAGGAGGGGCCTCTCTCTAACTTATTCCATAAAGCCAGCATCACTTGATACCAAAATCTGGTTAAAAAAAAAAAGGAAACCAAAAAACAGCAAATGAAACAAGGAAAAAAGAAAACTACAGATGCAAAAGTCCTCAACACAGTACTACCAAACCAAAGTCAATAGCACATCAAAAATTTAATTTACTATGAGCAAGTAGGCTTGATTCCTGTGATATAGGGTTTGCTCAATATACACCAATCAATAAACGTGATTCCCCACATATAAAGAATTAAAAAAAAAAAAAAACAATAGGATCATCTCAATAGATGCAGAAAAAGCTTTCAGTAAAATTCAGCATCCCTTCATGATAAAAGCCCTCAAAGGAACATACCTCAAAACAGTAAGAGCAGTCTATGAAAAACCCATAGCCAAAATCATACTGAACAGGCAAAAACTGGGAGGATTCCCCTTGAGAATTGAAACGGGACAAGGACATCAACCCTTACCACTCCTATTCAACACTCCAGGAAGTGTTAGCCAGAGCAATCAGGTTAGAGAAGGAAATAAAAGGCATCTGAATAAGAAAAGACAAATTCAAATTATCTCTCTTCACTGGCAATATGATTCTCTACCTAGAAAACCCTAAAGACTCTGCCAAAATTATCCTGGGCCTCATAGATGACTGTAGTAAAGTTTCAGTATACAAAATCAATGTATAAAAATCAGTAGCATTTTTATATGTGAACAACATCCATTTAGAAATTAAGAACACAATCTTACTTAGAATAGCCACAAAAAATAAAATAAAATACTTAGGAATACATTCAACCAAGAAGGTGAAAGAGCTATACAAGGAGGACTACAAAATACTGCTAAGAGAAATCAGAGATGACAAAAACAAATGGAGAAACACTTCAGGTTGATTGATTGAAAGAATCAATATTGTTAAAATAGTCACACTACCCAAAGCAATCTACAGATTCAATGCAATTCCTATCAAACTACCAACATTATTTTTTCACAGAATTGGAAAAAAAAAAAAAAAAAAACTATTCTAAAGTTTATATGCAATCAAAAAAGCAAAATTCCTAAGCAAAAAGAACATAGCTGGAGGCATAACGTTACCTGAGTTCAAACTATAAGGCTACAATAACCAAAACAGCATGGTGCTAATATAAAAACAGATGCAAAGACCAATGAAACAGAATTAAGAACCTAGAAATAAAGTCACAAATCTACAGCATCTTTGACAAAATTCAGCAATGGGAAAAGGTCTCCCTAATGAAAAAAATGGTGCATTCCATACCACTCAGCATTCGGCAAGGTTCTTTGAACTGGCTGCACCACAGGTCATCCCTAAGTCTTGCCATGGCAACCCCCATGAGCCACACACACACCTCTGGATGGTCTCCCAGAGCCAGAAAGTCTGAAGTAAGAATAGCTAGCTCCTGACGTGCCAATTAACCAGCCTTGCAACATTCCACCATTGTTCTGGCTTAACTGATAAGCCAACCTTGTGACACTGGACCTTGGGCCTTGCGACACCCCCTGATGACACTTCTCAGGCTTGCAAAAACTTCCCTGAACTGTAACTTCTGTAACTTTCCATTGCCTACCCCAAACCTATAAAACCAACTCCTATCCCACCGACTTCTGATGACTCTCTTTTCAGACTCAGCCCACCACCAGGTAAATAAACAGCCATGTTGCTCACATGAAGCCGTTTAGGGGGTCTCTTCATTCAAAGTGCACTTAATACTTGGTGCTGAAACCTGGGATAGGAGTACTCCTTTGAGGAGACCGGCCCGCTTTCCCTGCTCTTCCTCTGTGAAGAGACCCACCAGTGACCTCAGCGCATCAGACCATCCCAACAACCCTCTCACCACCTTCAGATCAGGTAAGCAGTCTCTCCCACTTTCTCATTTCTCTCTCTTTCTTTTTTTTTTTTTTAGAGCAATGGAGGCAAGTCTCCCTCTCTCTCTCTTTTTCTTTAAAGCCCAAGGAGACAAGTCTCCCTCTCTCTCTTTTCCTTTAAATCTCAAAGAGACAAGTCTTTATCTCTCTAAGTAGAGGCAGAGGAGATATTCTTCATCCATGTGCTCAAAAACTCCAAAGTTGGTCATGGACTCGACCAGGGAAGACGGTCTTCCCTTGGTGTCCATCACGGGAACGCCTGCCTTGATCACTCACCCATGAGACAGTCCAGGATTCAGTCAGGGACACCTACTGAAAACTCTGGTAGCTGCTTGCTCCTTTCTCCTCATCTCTACTCTACTTCTCTCCTTAAAACTTACCTCCTTCACCAGGGGCAATATTCTGCCCTCCGTTCCTCTGTTTTTGCCTCTAGACTGCATCCTAAAAAACTAAAACCTCTTCAACTGTCACCCGATCTGAAACCTAAATGTCTCATATTTTTTCTGTACCATGGCCTGGCCTCAATGCAAATTAGACGATGGTTCCAAATGGCCAGAAAACGGCCCTTTCAATTTTTCTAATCCATGAGATCTAAACAATGTTTGTCAATGAATATGCAAATGGTCTGACATGCCCAATGTCCAGGCATTTTTTTACACACTAATCCCTCAGTAATCTCTGCTCTCAATGCAACCCATCCCAAATTTTCCTTTTCTCCCTTCCGTCCACCCGTCTGCCTCCACCAGCAACTCAGAATCCTCCTTGTCTATTGACCCTTCTGACCTTTCTGCTCCCTACATGTCCAAACCAGACCCCAATCCAGGCCTTAACTGCTCCCCTGCCAAGCCCGCTTCCTCTTCCTCTGCCTGTGCCCACCTCCTAATGCCCCTCCTGTCACCTCCCCACCTCACACCAGGTCCAACTTACAGTTTAGTCCCTGGACTATACTATAGTTAGGGTGCACGTTCCTTTCTCTTTATCTGACCGTTGCTAAATCAGCCAATGGTGAGGCTCCTTTTCATCAGATCCTACGAAATATATACAAGAGTTCCAATACTTAACCCAGTCCTAAAATCTCACCTGGAGTGACTTAAATGTCATCCTTACTTCTACTCTCACCCCTGAAAAACACTTAATATGCATTTTGTCACCCAATCAGCCCCTGACATGAGAAAAGCTACAAACCCTCAAACCCCACAACAGGAATTAATCACTGTCGCCTTCAAGGTGCTCAACAGTAGGGAAAAAGCTGCCTTGCAGCAGCACATTTCAGAACTACAGATGCTTGCCTCTGTTGTAAGACAAACCCCAGCCACACCCACTGGCTCACAAAGACTGCAAAGTGCCCAGACTGCAGCGTCCAGCCGCACCTCCTGGACCTGACTTCAAGTGTGGGAAAGCTGGCCACTGGGCCAACGAATGCCTGCAGCCCTGGGTTCCTCCTAAATCTTGCCCTGTCTGTGTGGGGCCCCCACTGAAAGTCAGAGTGTCCAACTCACGTCACTGCTCCCAGAGCTCCTGCAGCTCTAACCCAAAGCTCCCGGACAGAATCCTTCCCAGATCTCCTTGGCTTGGTGGCTGAAGACTGATGCAGCCCAAACATTTCAAAGGCCCCCTGGACCATCACAGACACCGAGCTTCGGGTAACTCTTAGAGTGGAGGGTAAGTCTACCCCCTTCTAAATCAATACAGGGGCCACCCACTCCACGCTGCCTTCAAGGACCTGCCTCCTTGGCCTCCATAACTATTGTGGGAATTGATGGCAAGGCCTCCAGGCCTCTCAAGACTCCTCAAGTCTGGTGTCAATTAGGCCAGCGCTCCTTTCCACACTCTTTCCTAATCATTCCCACTTGTCCAGTTCCCCGTTAGGCTGACATAGCCTAGCAAAATTATCTGCTTCCTTAACTATTCCTGGGCTACAGCCACACCTCACTGCCACCCTCCTCCCCGAACCCATACCTCCCTCAATAGCTCCCTTTATGTCTCCCTACCTTAACCCTAGGGTGCGGGACACCACCTCCCCATCCCTTGCTTACTCACCCCTCATCATACCCTTAAAACCTAACCACCCTTATCCTGCCCAGCCAGCACCGGTATCCCATCACAGCACAAGCCTTAAAAGGCCTAAAGCCTGTTAGTATTATTCACTTACTACAACATGGCCTTTTAGTTCCCACTAACTCTCCCTACAACACCCCCATCCCACCCACCCCAAAACCAGACAAGTCCTACAGGCTAGTCTAAAACATTTGCCTTATTAATCAGATAGTGTTCCCCATCCATCCTATAGTGCCAAAACTCTATACTCTCAACAAACTTCTCTCAAACTCACCTGAATTCCTGAGGAAACTTAAATGCCCTGCTCCTGTCTATCTTGATGCTTCACCTTCTTCCTCCATTCTGTGTGCCAAGAAATTTCCTGGTTCCAACCCCGGCTGCCACGCTTAACTCTTCTAGAGTAAATAAATGACCTTCTTCTTCCAAGGTACCCTGTGTGACTTCTGCCCCATTTCCTCTTCATTCTTTGCCTATTCCTCCTGCTCCCTTGGCTGCCCCACATAATTGTACCGCTCTTTCCTGTTATTTCCAAATTCCTCTATAAAACCTTTAATTTAACCCATTCTTTGCTAAACCAATCCAACCTAACCCTTGGTATCTGGGTACAAAACCCCAGTCCCCCCCACCAAAAACACCTTCTCACCTTTTCAGTTTGCACTTCCAGCCCCCAATAACTGTGGTCTATATAGAGTCAATATATTTTTTCAGAGAAAGTTATTCTCTCATTTTTTTCTGAACCATAATTAAACTTTATGATAAAATTTAAATAAAGAAAAAAATAAGGAATCAGGAAAAATACCTAGTGTATGCTAAGTATAATACCTAGGTGATAGATTGCTAGGTGCAGCAAACAACCATGGCACATATTTACTCATGTAACAAACATGCACATCCTGCACATGTACCCCAGAACTTAGAATTAAAAAAAGAAGTGAGTCCTAATTAAAGAGCTTCTGCATAGCAAAAGAAACTATCAACAGAGTAAACAGACAACATACAAGATAGGAGAAAATATTCTCGAACTTTGTATTCAACAAAGGTCTAATATTCAGAATCTATAAGAAGTTTGAACAATTCAAGAATCAAAAAACAAATAATCCCATTTAAAAATGGGCAAAAGAAGTCAACATTTCTCAAAATAAGAAATACGAAAGGCCAAGAAACATATGCAAAAATGTTCTATATAAATAACTATCAGAAAAATGCAAGTAAAATTACAATGAGATAATATCTCACATCAGTCAAATGGCTACTACTAAAAAGTAAAAAAACAACATATGCTTTTTTTCAAATGTCACTTTTCAACTCTTCTAGGTTTTCTTCTAGGGAATTTTGAGGGCATGGTGAAAAGTAAAAAGTGAAATCAGAACAATGTTACCTTGGTATAGATTCTGAGTAGTACAGCATGCCAATGTTGTGAGGATAAAGAGGTAATAGTTTAGATATATGTAAAAGTTTAATGTTAATTTTTTTCATAAATATTCTATTTCATGAATATTCATGTTGAAATAACTTTGGAAAGTACATACAGAGAATAAAATTAGAGTGTTATTATTCTACCTCACAAAATGAAATGATACAAAATTAGTAGGGATTATAAATGCATATACTTTACTTTTTTTCTGTTGGTGTAAATAATTCAATCACCTTTCCCCATAGTGAGTCCTTTGTATAATTCCTGGGTTTTGGCTCCAGAGCAGGTAAACATCTCACTTTAGCAGAAAACTATGCTTCTCTGCAAAAATACACACACACACACACACACACACACACACACACACACACACACACATAATTGCACTTTAGGTTCTGGAGTACAGGTGCAGAACATCATGCAGGATTGTTGCACAGGTACATACAAGGCAATGTGGTTTGCTGACTCCATTACCCCGTCACCTATATCTGGCATTTCTCCCCATGTTATCCCTCCCCAACCTCCCTAAAAGACTTAAGCATAAGATGTAACACTGTAAAAGCTCTAGAAGGAAACCTAGACAAAACCATTCAGGGCATAGGCAAGGACTTCACAACTGAAACACCAAAAGCATTGGCAACAAAAGCCAAAATAGACAAGTGGGATCTAATTAAACTACAGAACTTTTGTACAGCAAAATAAACAATCATTAGAGTGAACCAGCAACCAACAGAATGGGAAAAAATTTTTGCAATCTACCCATCTGACAGAGGGCTAAAATCCAGAATCTACAAAGAACTAAAATAAATTTACAGGAAAAAAACAAACCCATTTAAAAGTGGGCAAAAGGCATGAACAGACACTTTTCAAAAGAAGGCATTTATGAGGCCAACAAACATGAAAAAATGCTCATCATCACTGGTCATTAGAGAAATGCAATTCAAAACCACATTGAGATACCATCTCACACCAGTTAGAATGGCAATCATCAAAAAATCTGGAGACAACAGATGCTGGAGAGGATGTGGAGAAATAGGAACACTTTTACACTGTTGGTGGGAGTGTAAATTAGTTCAACCATCGTGGAAGACAGTGTGGTGCTTCCTCAAGGACCTAGAAATAGAAATTCCATTTGACATAGCAATCCCATTACTGGGCATATATCCAAAGCATTATAAATGGTTCTGTTATAAAGACACATGCACAAATATGTTCATTGCGGCACTGTTTCCAATAGCAAAGACCTTGAACCAACCCAAATGCCCATCAATGATAGACTGGAAAAGGAAAATGTGGCACATATACACCATGGAATACTAAGCAGCCATAAAAAATGATGAGTTTGTGTCGTTTGTAGGGACATGGATGGATCTGGAAACCATCATTCTCAGCAAACTGACACAAGAACAGAAAATCAAACACTGCATGCTCTCACTCATAGGTAGGTGTTGAGCAATGAGAACACATGGACACAGGACGGGGAGCGGGGTTAGGGAGGAAAGAATATATTTCTTTATCTAATACTCCTTTCTATCAGCTTTTCCATTTTGAGTTTATAAGTTACCTGAAATATCTCCAAGGATATTATTATTGTACCTTTCAATTTGCTACTAGCAGTTGTCACTGTATGAATATTACTATGATTGAATTAAGGTGATTACTTAAAGAATACCCTGACTTGAATTTTAAAAAGTAACTTACATGTTTATACACACAAGAAATCAGAGTACAACACAGCATCATAAAAAATTGAAGAAAGTTCTTTTTCTACCAAGTTTATGTTAATAAAACTGATCTTAATTGTTGTCAATCTATTTCTTCTTTTCTTTGTCATATTGACTAACCTTAAAATCTATTTGTTTCCTCTAAATACACACACACACACACACACACACACACACACACACACATTTCTGCTCCTTCTGCCAGAGTGAGAGAGAAGAAATAACAAATTCATCAAGATAATAGGAGAAAGTCTAAAATCTCTACAAGGCAGTATTTTTATAAGTATTAAAAATATCAAAAGGCTGAAAGGTCTATATCCACAGAAATTTATTTTAATTCTATATGTGAAAACAAATGAGCATTGTATTTTGAAGCTTGTTGAATCTTTTCTTTGAATTTTGTGAACTATCTGCCTGAGTAGTAGCAGAGAAGTGAAGATTAATAAGTTGAGATAGCATCTGAAAAAGAATGTCCAGAATAATCAATAAGAAATAAAATACAGGTACTCAGGAAGGGTACTGACTAGAATGAGTTGATTTTTTTTTTTACATCTGATAGAGTAGAGCAATACAAAATCACTCTCACAGTTAGTATTACTCCTGTCACTACCACTATTAACTGCAGTTAATGTAAACAGCAGAACATAAAATTATAGCACTAAAGATGATTCTGCTTATCATAATTACCATAATTAAATACTGAAGCGATTCTGTACTTGGTGCATCACGTAATTTATCATTTACTCCACATGACAACTCTATTAGGCAGTTTTCTTATCTGCTTTTAAGTCTTGAGACACCCAAGGTGACTTGCGATTCCTAGCCTTTCATCATTTGTAAGATGAAAAGTGTTTATTTGCCTCTTGGTAGTTGAACATGTAATGAATCGATTAAATAAGGAGGAGAAAGTTTATGTTCATCAATGCTTTCAATATAAATCTGAGACCTAAAAAGCAGTTGATAGAAATTAGCAAAGACAAGAGTAATTAAACACCTAAAATATATTTCTAAATTGAATATCCACAGTAACCCTTTGAGTTATGTACAATTATTATCCTCATTTTAAAATGAGAGAGGTGAGTCAGTAAATAAACCTGTAAATTGAGCAAGAATAGGGAGACTTAAAAACATAATAGGTGAACAATTTAAATGTTCCAGACACAGATTTAACCCAGCAAACTGGCTTCTTGTAATTATAAGTGAGAGATCATGTACATGTCAAATTCTGGAAAGCATCCTCATCAGATTTTTCTCAGAATTACAAAAATGACTTATGGAAAGGCATTTCAAATTTCCCGGCTAAGTTCTTTGACTTCAGCTAGCTCAATGTGGACGTGCTATGTGCTACCCTGTGAACACCACTGTTAAATTCTCTTACCTTGATTATGATGGTGAATGGTACATACAAAAAGGTCACACAGGATCAAAGAAATGTTACTTTGCCTAAGTGAGCCTCTTTCTTGCTGGCTATTTTTCACAGGACTCATTTCTCAGGGTGGAATATTTGCAATATCTACAATGATGAGGAAATTCAGAGTATTATTTTGTATCATTTTCTGCTGTTTAGAGAAAGATGCCAGAGCAATAGTCTGTTATCAAAATTAAAATGACTGGTCTATTTTGCTGGGCCTACAAGTGTTCATATTCTATAGAGCTATTGTAAAACATCGTATGACATTTTCACATCCTCAAAATTTCTCTTTAATTTCCCAGTTTCAATCTTATTTTGCAATCTTACCAAGAAAATATCAGGCCATTTCATCCTAGAAAATAATGATAGAGAGAATTTTAAATAAAAGGAAGTAAACATGCCAAAATCTGAAGAAATGAATGGAAACAAAAAATGACAAATGTCCACTAAACCTCAATATGATGTAATTGGTGATTTAGAAGAATGTAAAATCAACAAATACAAATACAAATCAACAAATATAAATACTGAATAGAGAACAAGAGATAACAGTATAAAGAGAGATAGCAAGCATACATACACACAGACACACACACACACACACATAGATAGATAGATTTTTTTTTTTTTTTAGACAGGGTATTGTTCTGTCCTCCAGGCTGGAGTGCAGTGGCACAATTGCTGCTCACTGTAACCTCCACCTTCTGGATTCAAGCAATTCTCATGCTTCAGCCTCCTGAGTAGCTAGGATTACAGGTGTCTGCCACCACACCTGGCCAATTTTTTCACTTTTAGTAGAGACAGGGTTTCACAATGATGGCCAGGCTGGTCTCGAACTGACCTCGAGTGATCTGCCCACCTCAGCCTCCCAAATTGCTAGGATTACATGCATGAGCCATTGTGCCTGCCTTAAGTCTATATTCGTCTTTAACTCTGAAGGGGTAAGAAGTGAGAGAGATCACAATCTAAAAATAGCAAAAGAACTGAATGTAGTTTGGGTTTGCTTTTTTTTGCTTTTAATGTTGGGATAGTTTTCCACATAGAAGGAATAGAAGCTGCAGTGCAAAGTCACTGCTAAAGACAGCCTGGAGGAGGGAAATGGGTGTCATCCACAGCAGAGGGTCAAGATAAATTTTAACATAATAGAATGATATTTTCTATTATAAATCATTATATTATATCAAATATAATCAGAGGATTATAAATCATTTTATCATAAAGACACATGCACATGTATGTTTATTGCCACACTGTTTACAATAGCAAAGACTTGGAATCAACCCAAATGCCCACCAATGATAGACTGGATAAAGAAAAAGTGGCACATATACACCATGGAATACTATGCAGCCTTAAAAAAGGATAAGTTCATTTCCTTTGCAGGGACATGAACAAAGCTGAAAACCATCATTCTCAGCAAACTGACACAAGAACAGAAAACCAAATACCGCATGTTCTCACTCACAATTGAATGCTGAACAATGAGAACACATGGACACAGGGAGGAGAACGTCACACACTGGGGCCTGTCAGGGGGTGGGAAGCTAGGGAATGGATAGCATTAGGAGAAATAACTAATGCAGATGATGGGGTGATGGATGCAGCAAACCACCACCATGGCACGTGTATACCTGCGTAACAAATCTGCACGTTCTGTACATGTACCCTAGAACTTAAAGAACTAATGAAACTAAAATAAAGCTGAGAAAAGATGGCTGAATGGAAATATAAGGGGATGTTTGTCAGAATGAGAGGGCTTAAGGGATTTAACATCTAATGTACTCAATAGTCATTGGGAAATAAGAGCCAAGGACATTTTCAGAGAGTGAGAAGAAGGTGAGTGGCAAGGCTGAATGAAGTGGCAAAGGTACAAATTTCTTGAAAAGAAGACTTCTGAAAAAAAAGGTGTATTCAACTAAGGCTGGAAATAATGAACGTGTAATAACTTCAGGATATACAATTGATCTTTTTCTCCAGAACTTAGCAACCTGGCTGTAACAGAGGAAGTGAACAATTGGGCTTATAGGAGATTGTTGTTTCTCTTTTGGGTGCAATGGGCAAGTGCTTTTAGGTTACCTGGGGTAAATGTCATAAGGACAATGAATGAGAAAGATGAATTCAAGTTACCTGTAGCTTTGGTGTCTGTTGAGTGCTTGAGGGGCAGAAACTGTGTTTGAGGAGCATTCTAGTTTCTCTGAAATCATACCCTGCACTTTTATACCAAACAAGCCAGAATTACAAAATAGTTACCTGCATGGGCACTGCAGTCAGAATGCGTAGTTTCAAGCTCTGCCTCTGATGCTTACCAGCTGTGGAAAGGATGACCAATTGCTCAATTTTTCAGTTTTCTTATCCTTAAAATAAAAATAAAAGTAATTGTACAAACCTCATGGGAATTCATTAAATTAATACCTAAAATATTGACTGCTTGATCATATTAAGCAATCAATAATTATTGTTACTAATTAGATTCTATAAGTCTTTCTCAAATTCAATACAGTCTCCAAATAATAAAAGCAGAAGTTAAAAATATAATGAAGACTTTAAATAATTATTTGATTTTTCTATTATTATTATAAATAGTACATGGAGTAAATCTTTGCTCAATTCCATTAACCATAACATGAGAATGGAGTTCAGGGTTAATTTTTAAAAAGCAGTTAGTTTGCTCCACTAGTGACAGAACCTATTACAGCCACTGACTCCATTTCTTTACACATGGGCAAAATCTCAATTCAACTCTCTTGATCACTGCTCTTTCAATGGCTGAAAGTAGTTTTATCATCAGCTCATAAAATTATTATTTGATATTTCTAATTGAAATATAATATTTTAATGTCAAAAGGTCTGCATATGCTAGGTGGAATAGGGTAGTGAAATTTGAAGGGAATGATTTTTCTTCTCTAATTAGTAGCAATGAAGTGCTTAATTAAGGATGAGTGGTGCATTCTTATGCACCCACTCATAGGACAAGTGAATACACAATCAACTCATAACTCCTCAGTGTTCCCTACTGTTTCATTTGACCACTGGTCTTATAAAAGGGAATGGCTCCAAGGTGAGTTAAAGAATTGAACTCACACCAGGACTGTATTCAGCAGCTGTGCTTTGAATAATTGGCCCAGCAACCTCAGCATCACTTGTTAGAAATATAGAATCTCAGCTCTCATTTTAGATCTATTGAAACAATTCTACATTTCCAAAAGGTGCCTGGGTGATTCATATGCATAGCAAAGTCTGAGAGCCATGCCCTAATGAAGACACTCTTATATTCTGGGAAAATGAAGGCTGCATTAGGTCTCGGCATTCTGCCTTTTCCATTCCTTTAGTCTCTGACTAACTAGAAGGACTGTTAAAGCAAATCTGGGAAATCTGCGAGTGTGGAAGGCCTCCCACCTTTATATGCACTGTTCAGGAGGGTGTTTTTTGTTAGTTTCTTCACATCTCCTTTTTCTTCTTAGCACTGAGTATAAAAGGCCCTGTGTGTTCATATATCCAACCCTTCGCTTTGTTTCTTCTCAAAATATGATAGATTTTTGGTTGGAGGAATAGGATGCTCATGCTGTGTACCAGTGCAACTCATCGCTTTTAGCAACCACAGCTTTTGCAAACAAAATCATAAAATATAACCAAACATACAGTTTGAAGACCAGGGATAAATTTTCCTATGACAAGAACATTTTTTAAACCCACAAATTTGTCCTGGGTGATATGTGCTTTATCAATAAAGACAGTTGTTGTCAGGTTGTCTGGTTAAGTGGATCTAAGGAAAAAAGGAATGAAACACAGCCCAAATATTTGTTTAAAGTTATGAATTAATGATTTCTTGTTCCATATGTTTCACTGACTTGTCTATTCTTGACATTTAGAAAAAAATGAGGAAATAATACATTTGGTTTTGATTTGAGATTGGAATTGAGTTCAGAGCTGCACTAATCATCAGAAGCCTTCTTAAATGATAAATCAATTTTTTTGTTTTGAATCTATTTGATCAAACTAAAATCTCACAATTGAGTGTGAATAAATTTTTTTCTTCCTGAAATCTATATAACATACATCTGAAGTAACTTTTAGATACATCTGAAGTAACTTTTAGATTATATTTTCCCCTTAAGAACTAGGGTGTTTTAACATCACAAATAGTGAGTGGGTTTCCCACTAGTATATCATATCAATTTCTAGAACCAAATTATATTCTCCATATTACTGTGCAGATTAACTAGACACCTTGTAAAGGATGACTTTTTTTGCCTGGATATATATTCTGTGGATTAATTTTCATCTGAAACTCACTTTGATGTTCGAGATAAAGGAATAAGAGAAAAATAATCAAAGTGGATAACATAAAAACATTGCCCAATTATGAATAATTTGTAGTAGTTCATCTAAGACTGCAACATTATTATCATATCAATTCAGACTTTAAATGCTTGATAATCAGACTTTGGGAATTTAACGAATATTTGAAACTCAAGGTTAAATTTCCACATTATAAGGGTGACCCAAACACTATGCTCCATGGTGACTTTGAGCAGTGCTTCTCAACCCTAGGAGGAAATCCAGCGTCCAAGCTCATCCCCGATCGGTTGAATCAAAATCATTTGGTGGTGGGGTGGGGGTGGCCTATGTATCAATATTAAAAACAAATAAAGAAACTTAACTCTGATTCTAATTGCAGTCAAGGTTAAGATATACTTCCCTCTACTGGAAGACACTCATGGTCTTAGTATTTCATGTATATAAAATGCAACCCAAACTGCTGATTTCTAACAAGGAAGTTACACCTATGTATTACAGATATTGTCTGAGCATACATTTCAAGTGATAAAAGTCATCTTATAATACTGTAATCACAAAATCTCTAGTTAAGTGAAATACTGGTTTAATATATGAAAAATAGATCCTGATGAAATGTATGAACACATGTCTTCTGGCAAAGATCACTGATCTCCTTGTTTCTTACTCTTATTGGGGTAATTGAGATTTCACTGCTTTTTAAATTTTATACAAGGGAGAATATAGTCTTGTAAACATTCTTATAAGAAAAATAGACTTTCATTTTAAGCTTAGGTGGCTCCATCTACAAAATAAATATATAGCTGAAGTTTAGGATTCAAAAAGGAATTACGTTTTGTTTAGGATGATAGTCATTAACTAAAATATCATTATTTATTTCATCTCATAGTGCTCAGGTGTTAAAATGTTCAGCAAATTCCATATTGAAATATTTCTGGATGACATTTTCAATAGCTGAGCTATTATCTCTGTTTATGACATTTTCTTTTGGTTTTTGGTTTTTGTTTTGTTTTTTTTTGAAGACAGATCTCACTCTGTCACACAGGCTGGAGTGCAGTGGCACAACCTCAGCTCACGGAAACTTCCATGTCCCAGGTTTAAGCATTTCTCCTGCCTCAGCAACCCAAGTAGCTAGGGCTACAGGTGCATGCACCACACCAGGCTAATTTTTGTGTTTTTATTAGAGACGGGTTTTGCCACATTGGCCAGATTAGTCTCAAACTCCTGACCTTAGGCGATCTGCCTGCCTTGGCCTCTCAGTGCTAGGATTACAGGCATGAGTCACTATGCCTGGCCTGTTTATGATATTTTCAATAGCTGAGCTATTATCTCTGTTTATAAAATTAGCTTAGTGACTTATTCTATGTTCTTGAGGAAGCACTAGAGAAAATATGTACTTTGTCTAAAAGTTTAGCAAATTGTTTTAGGAACTCTAGCTTCTCTGCGAAGTAGGTTTTATTTGACATACGACAAAGCAAATATTAGGAAGTACGCATACTTGCTAATAGATATAGAGCCAAAATCTTTATAGTTTATAGATATAGAAACACAATCTTTATATTTAAGAACTTTAAAGACTTAGAAAGGCCAACAAAGAAACAAAATCCCACTGGAAAAGAAGTTTTAAGACTGTTGATTGTATATTCTACTTAAATTAAATCACATATAATAGTTTCACTGATTTTAAATGGGTTAAAGGCATTATCTAAAGTAAGGTAAGGAATATAGTGATTACTATTCCTTTTAAATGGGTCATTATAAAATCCAATAGTTCTAGTATAATTTAAAATCTATAGAAAAGGCAAACTTTTTTTAAAAAAATGAGAATGGAGGTGGCCAAGGTATGTACTGATAAAAAGAAAAATATAGACATAGATACAAAGTTTTATGTAATATATATATATACACACACACACATATATATATATACACACACACACATTTATATATATACCACATCAAACATTGTGTTTTTAATTCCTCTACCAGTAAATCATTTGTATTTGCAGCCATTCTACATCCATCCACAATGAACAATTCAGGTAAGATGGGGTAGCTGATGATCCTGGGAAGAAGAAAAAGGCTATGACATGTTGGGAAGTCTCTACTGAATAGGTAGTAAAAATGGGAGGCTTTCAGAACTGAAGCTGTAGGTTCAAAAGAGAATAGAAATGGAGAGAAGGAAAGTAGGCAATAAGACATTGATGTTTTGACCCTTAATCTATGGATTGATGTCTTGGAGGGGGACAAGGGGTTTGTTGGATAGTTTGAGGGGAACGATTTATATGTACAATGCTGATGTGGCAGCAAGCGTCTAAGTTGAACACACTCTTTGGGCCTGGGAGGGCAGCTCCTTAGATCTTTCCAGCTCTCATAAGGAATCCAGGAGTTCCCACATGCCTCATGGAGAGCTAGGGGAGCCGGCTGATGGTGCTAGCAGAGAGTGACACAGTGGCTCAAGAGAAGGGATCCTGCAGCTCTGCTATACTAGGTAGCACATTCAGGTTTAGGATGAAAAAAGTGCCCAGCAATTCTTCAGAGAAGCCAAAGCCAAAGAGAACTAGGATGAAGCCTGATTGGCCAGATGGATTATTAACAGTTAACCAGCTGCAGAGAAGCAGCAGATGCTGGGAGCTGTAGCAGTGACGACGAAGACAAAAATACCACTGCTGCAGAGAACAGTGAGGATCCTGTGAGCTCCTCCACAAAGCGAAGTCCCTCTAAGAAAAGAGAAGGGAAACAGCCATAAAACAACACTGAACATCAAGAAGCGGAGCTATTCAAAAACAATCTATTGAAACACAGAGATTACAACATGACTACTTGCTAAGTTTAAAGTTTAATTTTAAATGCTCCAGAGGGTAGATGGGAAGAGGCAGGGGTGAGAATAGTGAGGGTAGTAACAGCAGTTATAGACAATAAAAATGCACGTGTTAGTGTGTCTGGTGAATGACTTCCCTACGTATTTTTTTTCACAAGCAAGTTTTTACTTTTCAAATTTTATTAAGTTAATTATAGGTACCTATTCACACTTAAGCTTCTGATAGTCTTGGTCATAAGAAAACAGTGAGGTAACTGAATTATGTTCCAATTTATTTTTTCTGCCTAATCACTTTGCTTTATCATTTCAGACCTAGTAATAGTGATGACATATTGGTGCTTTGTTGCTATGGCAACAGTGCTTCTCCTGAGATGAGGGCCATGTATTTTTGGTTTTCTGTTCTGAAATCACATGTTTACCAACAGATACAGCTTTGTGATTGTGGCTTTCAATTTGATTGCCCAAAGCAACATGTTGGGGACACCGCTGTATTGCCCAGATCTCCCCTTCAGGACTGAAGGCTATTTTCACCCAGTTTTGAGGAGTGCTGCTGTCAAAAACCATCAACAGTCAACCCTTGAGAATTGCCTTCAGCTGCAAAAAAGCCCCTTTATACAAGGTCACATAGCCATAGCAGTCACAGCTTAAATCCAGTGACTGGCAAATTTCTGGGTTTAAAGTACCTCAAATCAAGACAACTCTCAAGATCTACCAGATCTTCCGAGCTCACCAGAGTTCAGCTAGGGCCCAACTTTTTTCTCCATTTAAGTATAAATCCTTTTCCTCTTCCACTGTGTTAATTCTAAGAGGACTACCTACTAAATTTCCTGTGTGCTAATTTCCATTTTAGAGTCTGCTTCATCAATAACCTGACCTGTAACAATTGCTTCTAGTAATAGCCTGAAAAAGCAGATAGATTGGAACACTTGCCAACCAGCTGACAATGAAGGCCAAATCACTGATGGTAGTTGGAACTTTGATAGGTTCTGAACAAGATTTCAGTGCAATTGTTAAACTTTTATCAGTGATAAACTGGATAAACTAGGAGGAGCGATGTATCACTGCTTAAGAAATATAGGATAAATAGTATTGATAAGGATAACTATTCCAGGGATAATTGATGCTCTGGAGAAAAAATGGGAAAGTCTGGAGGTTATTATCTATTAAAAAGGTAACTGAATGTCAGAGAGACCTCTTGGCAGCACATAACAGTTTTTTGTTTCCTATATACTAAGGACAGAGGAAGCTGAGGACCAGAAATAGAACCAAATGAAAATAGCACAGTTCTAATAAAGGTTAAGCATTTAACATAGACAAATCTTATATGCCAAATTCAAATTCCTGATTGGGAAAAAAAGAGGACCCTGATATAAGGGATGGAGTCATATGGGTGCATTCAAAATATTGAATCTCCAAATTCTTTCGAACTCTTTGGAGCTGTATAGGTGCCACATTTCTCTTGGTTAAAGGCTAGGGACCCACTTGTCTTAAAGAAGGCTTCTCTCCTGCAAGATATCATGTGCCTTTCTCATGATATGAACCTCCCTTTCCTCTTAAATAAAAAGTCAGTAAGCAGAGTTATGTCATACCATAATCTAGCCATGGAAGTGACAAGCTTGTGAAGGGAGATAAGGAACAATATCCCAAAGAGCCGCAGGACTAAGACAGCTGGTCCTGCAGAGGAACTGTGAAAACAAAATTCAGAGAGAAGATGAAATTATATAAGGAAGAGTTCATCTACATGGAAGAACTGTTGTTTTAAAAACATTCTGGGAAAACACTCTGGGAAAGACTCCAAAAGATAATACTAGGATGTCTCTTAGAAACTTGGAGAAAATGTGGCCCACTATAAGTGAAATAGAAGTGTCAAGATTGCTATGGCAGATGACAGTAAAAGAAGGGAAATAGTTTGAAAAAATGGGTATGCCAGAGTGGACATCTGATGTAAGCCTGGACAACCTGTTAGATGATGATGTTCTCAGGAGGGCCAGCAAAATACCTCATTTAACAAAGTAATAAGGAATATGCTAGTGAAAAGGCTGACCACATTAGAACCTACAGCCTAATCATGGAGTAGAATTTATGTGAGAAAAATGTTAAAGAAATTGTCTCATTAATAACAGTGAGGATGGTAAGTTTCCAAAATAAGGGAGTCTAGGTTGTGGCTTTTAACAGTTTAAAACAAGACAGTTTCAATTAGTCTCAGAAGCAGGAAAGTCAAAGTAGCTCCAGAGGAACATGGCAGGCAGAGAGCTTTAGATATGGCTGATAGAGTACACTTTTCTTAGAGTCAAGATAGATGTGCATCCATTGATGGTATTGCCCAATATTTACAACAACTCCAGGAAGGCTCATCAGGAGATTAAAGGCAGTCCTCTTAACAAAATGTCACAATCTCTTGTCCAATTTCCAGATGTGAGTCAGTGTTCCAGCCCTAAACCCACTGAATGAAGAATAAGCTTGGTTCCCAAGAGAAAGTACCCTGGTAGCACTCCAGCAATTACACATTGTAATGATTAATTCTTTTCCCAAAGAGTACTATAACAATTTGCTTAAATAACTGCACATTAGGAAAAGAAGAATACCCAAACCTAACATCCTGAGGATTGTTGCATATAAAATCTGAGTTGCCATTGATATCCGAGAACACAAATCATCTCATATTCACGGTTTTTATGTGAGGGTAGGAACATATGAAGGCCAGGTAATAAATGAGATCCTGGTGCAAGTTTAGCTTACAGTGCGTCTACTGGTTCCATGAATCATTGAAAGGAAGACCCCCAATGCCCCCCTACCACCAACACAGACATGATAGTGATAATATCATATTCCAGGTAAAATTGCAGAGATTGATACTATCTTAAAAATGGAAAGGAGTCAGAGGTGGCATCTTTATCATATCTCCCTTCAGTTACCAAGTCTGGCCATATAAACCAAAGAGATCCTGGAAAGCACTGTAGATTACCACAAACTCAGCCAAGCAGTATCCCCACATCAAGCTATTGTAGAAGATGTGGTATCTGGGCTAGAGAAGATTAATATCACCTCATGTATATGGTATTTAGCCACTAATCTCCCAAAATGTTCTTTTCCATCCCTATCAGAAAAGAGTATCAGAAACAGTTCATATTCATTTGGAATAGGTAACAGTATTCACTTTCAGTCTTGCATCAAAGCTTTGCCAACTATCCTACTGTCTGTTATAATATGCTCTGAAGAAACCTGGACTACGACTATATCATGTAGAATATCAGACCGTTTCACTATATTGACAGCATCATACTAATAAACATGTATCATCAGGGAAAGGCAAGTACAATGAAAGCCTTGGTAAGACACATGTGATCCAGAAGATAGGAAGTGAGCCCAATGGTTGTTGACAGGTTTGCCATTAATAAATTGGTAGGGGTCTAGTGGTCCAGAACACACTGGGACGTTGGTTTCAAAGAACAGGATAGATTATTCCATCTCACATTTTCACCAGTAAAAAACAAAGTTCAATCCCTGATAGTTTGATAAGTTTACTTGAGTTTGGGCAGCAACATATTCTACTGATGACAGTATTTTCCAAAGCTCCATCCTATTTACCCAGTGACACAGAGAGCTTCCAACATTGAATAGGACTCATATAATTCAGCAGACTCTAATCGTAGGTACTATCTGTAGTGTAAGAGATACCATGTGGAGTGTATGGCAATCCATAACACAAGAGTCACAACATAGACTAAGAAGATTCTGAAGAAAGACCGTAACATCTGCATCAGACTTTGTATTTATATTATAGCAAACATAAATACCATATAAATTTAATACAATTATCACATCTAGACCTATATATAGTTATACAGGTATCTATACCTATATCTGTATCTACCTATCTATATCTAACAGGCTGTATTTGACTACCTACATCAAGTACGAAAACAACCTGATTGAAATACAAAAATCCCTTTAGTTTACCATTTCTCCCATACTTGAAAATATTTTAGAGGTCCTCAGTTGCAGTTAAAGTGCTCATTCCCATGAAGATTGGTGGTTTATTAGAAAACAAAAAAGTTGGATTTATAAAAGCCCTGTAAAGTGACAAATGTTCCATTAATGGTGGCTGCTCAACCAGCCCCTAGGTAGTCAAATTACCCCTCTCACTGATCCTTCTTTCAAACATTCCTATGTAACATCTCTACCCTTGAACCAATATTTGACTAGAGGACTCTGAGGCTCATTGTCTTGTCTCCCTGTCTTTTCTCTCCAGTGTTCTCTCTACATTTTCATTTGTCTCTTTATACAAAGACCCTCTGTTCTCCATGCTTCTCTGGTTCTTCAGATGCTATATCTGTAATTCACATCATTACCACCAGAGAACTAGCTACCCTTTTATTTTATGTCAAAGGGGGATCATTTCCTAGAAATAAGTTTCTCCAAACCTACTGTTTGGAGGATAAGGGGATATGTTTGTTTGCCATTATGGGAAGCTGTCTCACCCCACAACATGACCCTTTACAATTAAAGAACTCTTGATATAGAAAAAAAGTGACTTTTCCATCCCTATCAACAAAAAAATATTAGAAACAGTTATTTTACTTATTAACTTTATTTATCAACCAGAATGAAGGATCACAGTCAGCTTTACTCTTTTTCCAAAGAGCTGTTTACATAGCACAGTGATAACTAAAATACATTATTCCAGAGATTCTCCTTGGCCTTTAAACTTATAAGTCCCATTGCCTATCCAAAATGAAAGCTTTCTTCTCTACAATATTACAATAGAACTACTTGAAAAATAGACACTTGGGCATTAAAAACATTCTCAGTTACTTCCCCCGATAACTATGAAGAGATCCCCATTTCTCCAAGGCAAATACTGTTTTTCAGTTCATTACACATTAGACTTCCTCAAGGCTAAGCTTAGCTTAGCTTTGGCCAAGCTGAGTCTCAAAGATATTGAGCAGAGCCCTGGATTTATTTGTATTCCTGCCTCTGTTGATCTGTTCTTTCAATAGCTCTTCTTTGTAGGCACATTTTAAAAATTCCACAAATAATCACTTTGAGTGCACAGAGAATAGAATAAATGAGATAGTACTTTAGTTCATGTGTAAATAGAAAATACCAAACATTTAAAAAAAAAGAATTAGAAAGACTATGAAGAGAATATGGAATAGAGGCAGGTGTTCAACATTGTTGCACATTACAAAAATGTGATGAGTTTTTAAAATACCCATGCCTGGGTCCTATCTCTAGAGGCTCTGATTTAATTGGTTTAGAGATGAAACTCAGGCATCTATGTTTTCCAAAAGATTACCAATTCTAAGTTAAAAACCATTTCAATACACCATAGGATTACTCCCAAAGTCTCTTGCATGGCTCTTCTTGTTCTGAAGAGAAAATATTCAAATATAATTCAGTTTTCCCTTAACTATTTTTTTTACTACAACCATTCTCACTAAGGTTCTTTCCCCATTCAATATGCCAAAAGAAACTCAGAATTTCCATATGCCTTTGGTTAAAAACATCAATTTTCAAGTCTAGTTTGGCTCTAATCTTCTTGGCATAACTTTGCAGAACATATCTAAAGTATTTTTTTCTCTTTTGACTTTTGGTAATCTATTATTTATACCTATTGTTGTAGTTTGCCTAACTCAGAAGAAGTTGTTTACAAATTGCTTTGGCACCTTACAAGGAGTGACTTATATATTGGATTTCCTTCCTATACTCCCAAGAAAGAGGTAACTGCATTTCTGAGCATGGGATTTTGTCACAACAGTTTCCTAAAATATTTTACCTGATATTTGGGCTAAATTTTTAAGAGTAATCATAAATTAATGAAAATATTGCTAAAATTAAAATTATTTAAAATAAAATTTACATTGTATTTAAAACAAAAGGAAGTAATGATATGAATGCATTTTTTTCCAGGTAAGCCTGTTACTATTGGGTCTATTAATATCCTTCTGAAGGGAAAAGATGAGGTTTGGAGAGATAACTTCTATTTCTAGAGTAGGAGATAACTAGCACAGGGGGTAGGATTTTTACAGATGGCATGTAGAACAGCAGAGAAAAATGGTTGTATAAATAAAGTATTAATACTTTCTTATTGGTCAGAGACTCATTAGCGCCTTCAGAAGAGTGGAGAACAGGTGCTCAACACTTAGGCACCTACCTGCCTGTTTCCCCATCACATCCTCTTATTTTCTTTCCCCATTCTCTCAAGTAGCTCAAATATTCTTAAAAGCCAGAAAAGTCATTTGTTTGTGGAGAATCTCTGCTTTTATTCATGCAATCAAAATCTCTTTGGGAATAAAACAAAACAGAATGGTGAATATATTCTTAATAAAGGGAAAGTAAAATATATGCAAAATAAAGTCTCAAACTTAGGGTCATACATTATAAAACATTTCTTCTCAATAATATTCTAAGAAATAAAATACATATTAAGAAATACAAACGGCTTGATCCCCAAATATTTAGTGAGTATAAATATGAATAAACCCATCTGTGAAAAAGCTAGCTCTGTAAACTTGTGGTCACTTTTTCTGTGCCTGGGATTTCCCGCTTAAAAAATAAGGGTGTTAGATCAGGTGATCTCTAAGGACCCTACCAGCCCCAAAACTGCCTCTAGGTTATTGAACTTGTGTGAAAAGAACCCCTCAGTGGGAAAGTAACTTATAACATTTTTAACTTATTCCAGCCAGTGATTTTTCATCTTAGCAGGTTTTATGTCAGGATGGGAACAGATACCATTTGACTTTGTAATTTAGGTTTAATTGATTTATAGGCTGATGATACCCTGCAGTGCAGTGGCTTCTCCAAGTAGAAGAAAATTGCTGCTCTAGAAGAAGTTTCAACTCTCTGAGATGAAATTATATGTCTGTTTCAAGCTGAAATGGATTTGCTTTCTTGACTGTCCTTAGGTCCTGCCTGTGACCTGCTTTTCCTCTGCTCATATTCCCTGCCTGTCTTCTTATGACTTTTTTCAGCATCCTTCATCTCCTCTTTTGAGAAAACTCTGAAATATGTTTTTCCAAATGCCTTTTCAGAGTTTATTGTGCTTTTCCGTTTGCTTGCTGGAAATATTTCTTTTTTGATCTGCAAAGACTAAAACTCAACAAATACAAAATGGAAACTCATTTTGTCTTTCTTCATTCTACTCTGCCATTTTATTCTGTAATTATTATCTGCATTTTCTCAAATCACAAGGGCTGGAAAACTTTTGTTATCAAGTCAGAATTTTACATTTTTCATGCCTTTTTATTAGTAATGAAGTTCCAGAATAGCACAAAATCTAAGAGTATCAGCTCCGGAATCAAACTGCCTGGGTTCATGTCTTAAGTTTCCATGCTTCACAGCTGTGTGGTCTTGGGCCCCAGTTACCTCTCTGTGAAATAGAGTTGGTATCCCTTCTCTTAGGCTTGCCATGAGGGTAAGATTAGATAATTCATGTTAAGCCCTTGTCACAATGTAGTCATCTAATACATTAGAACTATGATCCTGCTTAACTACCAAACTTCTCATATCTCCATTCCTACTTGTACTAACATAACAAGAACATTCTTGGTCTCACACAAAACTTTTTCATTGGTTCCATCTTTCATCATGTTAACCACCTACTTATCACCCTGTAGCTTCTAACTAAATAGCTTCCCATTTCTGATGTCTTACTGAATACAAAATTATTTTTTAAGAATTCAAGAGTCCTCATGATAGAGTCACAGTGTCCTTTTTCAAATTTCTTTACTATAGCCTGTTACCTGTAACTTCAATATAAAAAATCTCTAGTATTTGCTTTCTTCCAACCATACTAATTCACCCATATTCTTTAATTTATTCTTGTATGTTCTCCCTGCCAACATCTCCATATCCATATAGTACCCATTTCATGTAGGAGCTCAAATGCCACTTAAGTCTTTACTAAATCCTTTATCATCTGGGAGGTTTTTTTTTGTTTTTATTTTTGTTTTCCCACCTGTAATTACCATAGTTAACCTGTCTTTCACTTACATAATTCATCATCTTTCTCCCTTTCATTAAACTTGCTCATGTACCTAATTCATCTTCCTTAGGTAACTACAAACTACTTTGAGAAGAAACCATCTCTTTTCATATAGGCATACTTGAAGTTAATGTTCACTGAACATGTAAATGGACAATATTTTAAAGAATTTAAAAAATAAATAAACAATAAATGAATGAATTAATGAGCTATCAGACAAAAATTATTTCCCAGGATGTGCTTTATAAATGGGTAGGAAATTGGCAAGGCAAAAACACCAGAAAAGAATAAAGGGGAAATTTTTAAAAAGTAAATATGAATGCAAGAAGTTATAATGTAACTGTTACCACTGAAGAAGTGAGACAAATGGAGAAAGAGAGAAAGTCAGCCAGGGTAATTAAGAGTAAGCTTTCCATCTACTACTGATCAGTTTTTATTGTGTTCACCACTATATGTACATGCAATTTTACACTATTTCAATACCTATTGAATTCAGCCATGAACCACTCTATTTAATAAAATACCAATTTCCCATAGTATAATACATTGCTTTGTAGTTTCCAAGTGTTTTTATGTATTTTGTCTTATTAATTCTTCACAATGATATGGCATTTGTATTTTATATATTCATTTAAGATAATTGACTATCAAAATGATGAATTTGCCCACCTACATGTTAAAATAAGATCTGAAACTCAAACCCAGGGCTTACAAATTAAAATCCAAGTTTTTTTTTTTTTTTTTTCCCATTCCTACAACCCATTTAGGGTAGATGTTACCTATTCAAATTCAACATAACAAAATTATAGAGCTGTGTATTTTCTCTTGTAAAAACCCACTCTGACTCTGACCAATGCTATTTTTAAACAATGTAGCAAGTTCAATTTGTCAGGGCTGAATATCAGCATTTTACATGCTGCTCCATGCTACCACTGACAAGAAATAATGGTTTCTTTACAGATTTCTCACCAGAGTATAACAAGTCTGGGATGTAAAATCCATGCTGCCAACTTGCTCTGAGGAATTGTGTTGTTCCTCTATAATTTGTTTACTTCCTCACTGGAGTCCATTATCTCACTGGCTGATTTTAGTCTTGAAAAGAGGACAGAGGTAGCAGCAAGCATATGAATGTTTTCTGACAAATGGTGCCTTATTGTTCTGGAACACAAAACAATAATACATGCAGGAGCTGTATATTGAAGTACATTTAATCATTTTTTAAAATGTAAAGAATATTGGAAAATAAAAGTATTTCAAGTTGCTTAGTCTGAGTGAAACAAACATACTAATTTACTAATGAATCTGGGTTTCTCTACTTAAAATTATACATTTTATTTACTTGCCAAAATAGATAAATTTTTATTTAAAACAGTATTTATACAATTTTTCCTCTCTGCACTAAGTGTAGAATTATGTAAATCATACACAATTTTCATTTACATATTATGCTTAAAATAGTTAATCAAAATTAAATATAAATTGTATAATTGAGCATACTAAATGAATAATTTGAGAATCTTGAAAATGTGAACAAATATCAAATACTTCACAAAAAGTTTAGCCAAAAAAGTGAAAGAGCCATACATTGAAAACTATAAAACATTGATTAAAAAAAAGTTGAAGAAATAAAAAGACATTCTTTGTTTATGGATTGAAAGAATTAATATTTTTAAAGTGTCCATACTGTCTGGTAGAGGAATTTCTGGCCCCATCCCCCAGCCATGTGGAAGGAGCCTGACCCCTAGTGGGGAAAGCCTTCCCCGCAAGGAGGCCACGTGGGGGGGCGCTTAACTTCCTTACGCGACTCAGCACAACGACCCCGGCTGAGGGAACTCCAGCCCCTTCCGCCTAGCAACCACCTAATCAATCACCACCTGCCCCTTCAGCTCCCGCCCAGCAGACTTCCTGCCCAGAACCCGGCCAATCACCATCTGCCTTATTAGCTCTCCTCCAACTTCCTGCCCACCAAACTTCCCGTCCGGTGAACTCCCTGCCCAGCAACCGGGACTGACCAATTGTCATCCATCACCTCTGCTCTCCCACCTCCCCAAGCCCTCTGCCCCTATAAAGCCAACCGAACAAAGAAAGCGCGTGCGATTCCTCCCTGCCTGCCTGAGTTGCCCGGAGATCCCAATAAAGTCGGTACCGGCCACCACGGGTCCTGCCTCGTGTCTACTGGGTGCCTGCCTCCGTGGGCTGGGAGTCCCACAACCGAGGGTCGCACATATACTATCAAACATAATTTATAGATTCAATCAAATTTCTATAAAAATTCTAATGTAATGTGTCACAGGTAAAGAAAAAAAATTCTAAAATGTATATGGAACCAGAGAAAATCTCAAATAACCAAAGAAATCTTGAGCCAAAAAAAATGAAGCCAGAGTCACCACACTTCCTTACTGCAAAATATATTATAAAGTTCTTGTAATCAAACCACATGGTAATGGCATAAAAACAGAATCACTGGCCAATGAACAGGATAGAAAGCTGAGAAATAAACCAAGACAGTTACAGTCAATTGATTTTGACAAGGATGCCAAAAACACAAAGATGATACACAAATGGCCACAAATATATGAAAAAATGCTCAACACCTCTAATCATCAGAGAAATGCCAATTAAAACCACAGTAAGATATCACCTCATGCCAGGTAGTGTAGCTACTATTAAAAGTATAGACAATAACAAGAGTTAGTAAGGATGTGGTTAAAAGGAAACTCTTGTACACTGTTAATGAGAATGTAAATTAATAGAGCCACTTTGGAAGAAAGTATGGATGTTACTTTAAAACTCAAAATATAATAATCATATAATTCAGTAACTTCACTTCTGAGTATAAGTCCAAGGGAATTTAAAAATTTGAATGTTGAAGAGATATCTGCTTTCTCAAATTTATTTCATCATGATTCATAATACACAAGATATGGAAGCAATCTAAGTGTCCATTAGGTTTTGAATGGATAAACAAAATTTGATAAATGATATAATAGAGTATTATATAGCTCTGAAAAGGAAAGAAATTCTGTAATTTGTGACAACATAAATGGAACTGCTGGACATTATGCTAAGTTAAATACAGCAAGCACAGAAAGAAAAATACTGTATGATCTCACTTACATGTGGAAACTAGAAAAGTCAGTTTCATAGAAACAGGGCAGTAGACAGGTGGTGATAAAAGCCTGAGAGTGAGGGAGAGGTTTGGAGAAAAATGTTGATCAAAGGGTGCAAAGTCTCAGACTGGAGGAATAAGTTCTACTAATTAATTGGACTGTATGGTGAATTTATTGTATATTTCAAAATTGCCAGAAGACTGATATTTAACAGTTTCACCCCCCGAAAAAAGATAAGTTGGTCAGATGATAAATATATTATTTAGGTTGATTAAACCTCTCTACAATGTATAGATAGATCAAAATATCACACTGTACCCATAAACATACACAAGTCTTAAAAATACCTAGAAAGCAATGACAAGACAAAATTAAAACAGGAATAGTCAACCTGATAGTCAACCACTCATCAAAGAGTCTCTCATTTAGGGGATGTATAAAACTAAATTTAAAATTGGTAGCAGAGGTGACTTTCCTGGAGTGGCCACTCCCAAAATGCCACAGGCTGCAGCAGAAGAGGCATGGATAGGCTGCATGCTCCATGGAGCCCACAGGAGCTAGGACCATACAAGAGTCCCACAGTCCCAGGTGCAGCTGTAGCTGCTCAAGTTGTGGCTATGGACCCAGGCGTCCCTGTTCCTTTGGAGGCCAGGAGCAAGGAGCACCCACCACCACCACCACCACCACCAAGGTACAGCTGCAGCTGCCCAAGCCACAGCTGTGGAAAGGGCCTCCCTGTGCACTTGGGGGCCAGGAGCAGGTAGGAGCCCCAGCCCCAGGCATAGTTGCAGCTGCCCAAGCCACAGATTGGGGGCATCTCTGCATTCTCAGGGATCCAGGTAGGTCCCCCCTACACCTACAGGCTTGAAGGTATCTGTTCCCATTGCCTGGCCTCTCCCTGTTCCTGGCACCTGCTCTGATCTAGGAGCAAGGTTGGAGCCAAGCCTGGGTGCTGCCACAGCCCAGATGGGTGTGTGTATGCTTGGGGTAGTGATAGTGATAACATGTCAGCCCCTTGCCACCTCAGTCCAATCCAAACTCTGGGCACTGATGAGGATGAGAGGGAGGCTGAGGGGCTGCTAAAGGGAGCTCATGCTGGCCTGCAGGTGCCCCTCAGCATGAACAGCCTCAGAGCCATGAACAGAGGCAGGAGGCAGAAAGCCTCCTGGGTGGAAAGGAGCAGGTCCCCAGTGAAGTCTCACCTTCAAGCTGGGGGAGGCCTGAAGTCTATGGGTCAGGATGCCAGTCCTGTAGACTGGAGTGGGAAGTTGTAGAGAGCCAGAGTAGCCCACCCTCTCTGGGGGAATCAGCAGCAAGGCTGCTGTGAAGTTTGGGTGAACTCCAGAGAAGTGAAACCATAATAGGAGGATGTTTATGTCTATGGGTGGAGCAGACAGGTCTAGAAAGATATAACTAGCTTTCACTGACTTTGCTGCAAGATAGTTTCTTAGCTGAAGTATGTGAACTGAAGTATGAGAATAATAACCACAGGCTGTTCTAACTAACTGTACCCTCCCTCTGCCATGTGCTTTGTGAACATATAAAATAAAGTACACTGAGACAGGTAGGGGCTGTAGAGACTGATATCCTTCACCTCCTGGACTTCCTGGCCCAGCTTTTTCTATGTTTCTGTTTGTGTCTTTCTCTATCCCCCACCGTTCCCTCTTAGGTCTTTGAACCCTTGTGCAGTGTGGGAGGCAGCACATGCCAGAGGAAGTTACAGTGCTTTTTCCAGGCCTGCCTATGGCTGTCCATGTACAAATCAGCACACACCTCCTCCCCTCTGAAGCCCATAAAACCCCTGGACTCAGCCAGATGCAAGGAAAAGACAGGATAACCAGCTATGGAGAGAAGCTACTGACTCCAGGGTCTCCTCTCTGCTGACAGCTGAGGAGACCACAGAATGACTAGCTGGAGAGGAGCCTACTTCAGGGTCTCCTCTCTGCTGAGAGAGGAAGAGATGACAGGACGACCAGATGTTGGGAGGAGCTACCCACCAGAATCTCCTCTCTGCTGAGAGCTAAGGAAATGACAGGATGACCAGCTGCAAAGAGGATCTACCTACTCCAGGTGTCTTCTCTGCTGAGAGATGAATAGATGACAGGACAACCAACTATGGAGAAGAACTACCAACCCTAGAGTCTCCTCTCTGCTGAGAGCTGAACACTCAACAGGACTCCCTGCCTGAGGAGAGGAGCTACCCAATATGGGTCTCCTTTGGTTAATCTGTCACACAATAAAGCTCCTCTTTGGCTTATTCACCCTCCACTTGTCCATATACCTAGTTCTTCCTGGATGCAGGACAAGAACTCAGGACCTACCAGATGGTGGGCTGAAAGGGCTGTAACACAAACAGTGCTGAAATACACTCCTTGCTCATCACATTGTGGGTGACAAGAAGGAGGGAAGAGAGAAGGAAAGGAGAGTTGTGGCCCTTTGGGGAGCACAGACCTAGGAGCTCCCTGAGTGAAGGCTGTGACAACCACTTTGGGACTCTGCAGTTTATGTCATTTCCAGGATTCTGTGTGCCACCATGTTCCCCAGTGCCAGCCGTGGAAGCTGCTTGTGATTCACCTGTTCCAGCCACAGCCTTGCAGAGAGACAGTGCCCATGCTGGCACCTGGAGCTGACCACCTTGCCCCAGTTGGCATGCCTGGCTTGGCACAGTGGTCAGACCCCATGCTTGCTCATACAACCCTCACTACTTTGTGCCTGGCTCACCCTTGGCAGGTATGGAATCCAGGCCAGTAGACTAAGCCAAGTGAGGCCTACCTGGCCAAGTGGGCAGAGTAAGTCCAGCATGCCAGAGCAAAACTTGGGCAAAGGTGCCACTGGCCAAAGAGGTTTCTGGCTGGTGAAGTGACACCCCCAGAATCCTGTGACTAAATCACAACCTGTAAGAAACCTGTGTTTTGCTCCTGAAAGGACCTAAATTGTCAAAAATGGAAAAAATCTTACTGGCAAATTTTGACCTTACTCCACATCCTATTTTCTAGTATAGCGCCTCAGTATTTTCAATGCCAAGAAAACCGAACAACCATTCTTCTCTTACTATTTTCACTGAGCAAAAACAATATATTCTCTCCTCCTCCCTACCCCATATCTCATATATATATTTCTATTTTTATATAGAGAGTGCAACATACACAGAGAGAGAGAGAGATTAGAAATTAAGCGTAAAATCACATTTTGAGGGATGGTATACCTGAAATGCTGATAATAAATATGCTTTTTAATTTGGGAAGAAAAGTACCACTGAGTGTAGTGCATGATGGGAAATGTATTTTTTGTTTAATCTGGGCAGATTTTCAGTGATAAAGTCTATCAGAAACTAGCAAACATATTGTACTTGAAGTCTATTTGAGTGTAGTTTTAGGTATAACATATCAATAATACTTCTAAATTTTAAGGCAAATTGTAACTACTGCCAATATACAATATATTAAAATGGCCAGAGCTTATGAAGAGCCCAATCCTGCACCTAATAGCAATTATGGGTATGTAATAGGCCCCTTATTTTTTAAGATTCATTAAACAAATGAATAAAATAATCCAGAGGGAGACATATATAAAATATTTTAGAACAAGGAAGCATTTGATATAATTCAGGATAGCTCAAAGAATAAAAATACAATTGAAAATTATGTTTCAATAAGAAACTAAGGAAAAAATATAATATTTGATAACCTCAATATAATGAAAATATACATGAACCACAAATAACACTCACCCTGAACCCCCTGGAACATAGTAAGCTTCTGTAAACTGTCACTATTATTAATATCATGAAACTAGATCAAAAAATAATAGAGAACAGACTGTCAAGAAAAGGCAGAGAAAAGGCATAAAAGGATTGCAAGACACTATAAAGCAATGACCAAACCAAAGACAGAAAGTGATGTGGATGAAAGAATTTGGAGAACTCATGTGTCAGCACTTAATTCTTCTAAGAGGAAACCATAAAAAAAAGATAGCACCCTAGGTGGGTTTTTGTCAACAACAATTATAGACAAGTTTTTAACTTTGTGGCTGACTGAGGCAGTGGACAATGGTTAGGGAAAATGTTTACAAAGAAAACCCAGAGAATGAGACAATCATAGGGGTTTTGGAAAGCTCCAAAATATTTGTGGGGACTTTATACATTATTTGCATGTGCATTTTAAGAAAATACTTGAAAAGGTCCTAAGTCCTCACCTCTGACTGATCTTCAAGCTCTGTGCATACAGAAAGTAAAGTTTAGATCAGAGGTCTGAATTGCTTGACTGAAGGTTGAGATGTGCCCCAGTACACACAAACAGCCCCTCAAAAGATAATAGGAAATTTATTGATTCCACACATTTAAGATGTTTTTGTCAAATTATTAACTGAGCCCTAGAGTAGAGACTTCAGTGGTCATGCACAATAAAGAATACATATTTTATAAAATTAGTTTAGAAAAGTCACTAAAAAAACAGTAATAACTTCAGCAAGTAGCAATAATAGTAAGCCCCCAGGAGAGAATCTATTTCCCAGAGTTGCCACAATTTATTATTTAAAATGTCTAGCTTTCAACAAAAAATATAAGACATGCAAAGGAACAAAAACTACAGCCTATATACAGGGAAAAAATATCAATAGAAACATTCTCTGAGGAAGTATAGACATTGGACTTACTAATCAAAGTCTCTAAATCACTGCTCATATATATATTCTAAGAGCAAATGAAACTTTGTCTAAAGAACTAAAGAAAATCAAGAGAATGATGTCCCATCAAAAAGGACATATCAATAAAGAGATGTGAATTATAAATAACAAGCAGAAATTCTTCAACTAAAAAGTACAATTACTGAACTAAAAAATGTACTAGAGGGGCTCCACTATATATTCGAACAACAGAACAAATCAGCAACTTGAAGAATGGTTAACTGAATTTCTTCAATCTGAGGACCAAAATGCTAAACACTGAAGAAAAATAAACAGAGCCAGAGACTTATGGGAAACCATCAAGCATACCAGCATCTGAAAACAGAGGGACCTCAGACGCAAAGAGAGGAACAGAAATAGTGTTTAAACAAAGGATGGACAAAAACTTTCCAAAAACACTAATCTGTACATCCAGAAACCTCAACAAACTTTATATACTATAAACCTGGAGAGGTACAATTAAGTGCATTATATTAATACTGTAAAATACATATAAAGACCAATATGAACTTTGAAAGCAGTTATAGAATTGACCCCTAACTTTTGAGGGATCCTAAATAAGATTAACTGCTAATACCTCAACATAAACCATGGAGACTAGGACATGTCCAAAGTGCTGAACAAGAAAATCAAAAAACAAAATTGTCAACTAAGAACTACATATCCAGAAAGACTATCCCTCAAAAATAAACGAGAAATGAAGTTACTGCCACATAAAAACTGAGAGAATATATGACTTGCAGAGCAGCTTTAAAAGAAATACTAAAGAGAGTCCTTCATGCTAAAATAAAAGGGCAATAGTCAGTAACTAGAATCCACACTAAAAGGTAATGACATAAAGAACATCAGTAAATTTAACTGTATACATAACAAAGAAGAAAATTATATTTTGTCTGAAATTATTTTTTCTGCCTTAAAAGGAAATTGCATAAAACAATGATTATAAATCTGTGTTAATGTACACACAAGGTATAATTATGTAATGCCAAGAACATTGCTATGGGATGTATATTCTGCTGTTGGAAACAGTTTGACAATTTCTCAAAAAGTTTAACATAAATTTCTCTTATGACCCAGCATTTCTACACCTAGGATTTACCCAAGAAAACTGAAAACATATGTTTACACAAAAACTCGTACATGAAAATTCATGCCAACATTATTCATAACCACCAAAATGTTAAAAAAAATAAATGTCCATCAATTGATGAACACATGAAGAAAATATGGGATATCTATGCAGGATTAGTTTTCTGTGGCTGTTATAAGAAATTACCATAAATTATGGTGTTTTAAGACAGCAGAAATGTACTCTCACAATTCTGGAGGCCAGATATCTTAAGTTAGCCTAAGTGAGCCAAAATTAAAGTATGGGCAGGATTTTACTTTCTCTGGTTTCTCTGGAGAAATCTGATTCTTGCTTCTTCTAGCTTTTGGTAGCTGCAAATATTCCTTGATTGTGGCTGCATTACTCAAATCTCCTCAGTCTTCTCATATCACTACATCCTCTCTCTCTCTCTCTCTCTCTCTCTGTGTGTGTGTGGGTGTGTGTGCACGCGTGCATGTGCAATTTCTTCTGAAACTCTCTGAAAAGGAAACTTAAGCTGTTATTTAGGGCTAACCTGGATAATCCTAAAAACGCTTTACATTTTAAGGCCCTTAACATAATTATATCTGCAAAAACTCTTTTTTGAATATGGTAATATTCATTGGATCTTGAGATTAGGACATTGGTGTATCTTTGGGAGTCATTACAAGTCTACCACAATAGTATCTCCTACAAATGGTTTGGGAATATTTGGACGTCAATATTTATAGGAAAGAATCTTGATCCTTACTTTGTATTATATAAAATTTTAGTTAGAAAAGCATCATAGACCTAACTATGAGCTAAATCTAGAAAATTTCTATTAGAAATCACAGGAGAAAACACTGCAAACTTAAGTTAAGCAAAGGTTTTCTAAGAATCTAAGAAGCACTGATTCTTAAAGGAAAAACTGATAAACTGGACATCATCAAAATTATAATCTGATGGTTTTATAAAATACTATTAAGAAAATGAAAATACCAGGCATGACTGGAAGAAAACATTTACAAAACACATATGTAATAAATGATTTTATCCAGCATATATCTATCACATTGTATTAACACAAACAATCCTCATAAAATGGACAAAATAATTGATCAGATACTCTAACAAAAAAGAGAAATAGGTGGCAAATAAACATTTTTTCATTGATTGTTCAATAAATATAAACCAAATCAGAATGAGATACACACCTAGCATAGTGACTCAAACTGAAAGGACTGACCATACACAATATCAACGAAAGTGCAGAGACTTTTTAAACTTTTAAGTTCATGGGTACAAGTGTAGGTTTGTTACATAGCTAAACTTGTGTCATGGGGTTATGTTGTAAGATTATTTCATCACCAATGTATTAAGCCTGGTAGCCATTAATCATTTTTCCTGAATCTTCTCCTTCCTCCCACCCTCCACACTCCAAAAGTCCACAGTGTGTGTTTTCCCTTCTATGTGTTCACATGTTCTCATTATTTAGCTCCCAATTATAACTGAGAACTTGCAGTATTTGGTTTTTTGTTCCTGTGTTAGTTTGCTTCAAAATGTCCCTGAATGTAAAACAACCACAGTGGGCAAATGGATAAACAAATGCTGATACTTCTTCACAATGGAATATTGTTCAGCATTAAACAAAGAATGTAATACTGATAAATGAAACAATTGAATGCATTTCAAAAGCATAGAAAATGAAAGAAGATAGATTTTTAAAAGTAATATTCTATAACTCCATTTATATGATATTCAGGGAAAGGTAAAATGTTATATGTCACTTTTTAAGGAGTCCAAAGTGTTAACATAAATTATAAGATTAACACAGCACTGGTTCTACCGTACTGGTCCTGTATCTCATTTTTAACAATTGAACTTTCAACTTTCTAGCTTAACTACATTTAATGCAATTGCTGTTTAGTAATTATTTTCCATTGTCGTACTATTTCTTTTCTACTTGCCTCTTACACACTATGTTCCTTTCCACCTATTTTGTTTATTGACTACTCTAGATTAATCAAATATTTATTTCTATTATACTTCCCTTCTTTTTCCTTGTTATATATTACAATGATTTTAATTGCTTCATCAAAAGATTATTAAAGCACAAGTTCTTAAGTTATTTAAACTCTTTACATATTTACTTTCCTATGTATTCAATAATCATAGAACTTTACAGCATGTCATTCCATTGACCCTTCTCTTAAATCACATGCTATTTTATCACCTCTTTTATTTTACTTATGCTTTAAAACACAAAATACATTATTTTTTTTCACTCAGTATTCATTTGTATTTACTCACATATTTGCAGTCTCTATTTCTTCTAATATTTATGCCTGAAGAACTCATGCTAATATTCATTGTCCCAAAACATATTTTTTAATCATCAAATATTAATATAATTATGATACTTTTTTAATTTCAGGAATATAATCCAATGTATTTATATTTTCTATTTTATGAATAATTACCTAGTTTTCAATTATTGACTAAAAGGAACAGTGATTTCTGAGTCCTGAAGTACCTATACCCATTCTAGCGAGATAGAATCGAGGCTAGAGGTGATTAGAAACCCAAGTCAACTCAGACATAAATAATTCATCTAATTGAGGGTAATCAGGTTATATAATTGCATGGAGTACATTTTAAGCTTTGGTTATTAGAAATTTTAACTCATAATAGCAAGGTAATAAGATTTTAAATTTAGTTCAATTTTTTATGTCTTTAGATATTAATTTGCAAGAGCATTTAATTTTTTGCTCTTCAGTATATACCAGAAACTTCATAATGGGAAAGGATTTATATTCAAATTTAAAGCATATCTTTGTGGTTGCTAATTTTATGGATATGTCTAAATTTATTTAATTTTAAGTATATTCTATATTTAATATATTGCATAACTTCAATTGAACCATAATGGACTATATCTCAATTTAATTTAGGGTGAGAAAAGAAGGGAATAGAATTTATAGCATTGTGGATAAAATGCTCTTTTACATTATTTAATTAAGGTACTGTCATGATAGATAAAAGAGTCATCCAAGGGAATGGAAAATCTCTGGTATACATTAATGATTCCAAAAAGATACCTAAAGCAACAGTAGCAGATAATTAGAAAATAGATTAATAGAGTGCAAGCCACTCATGATTTTCTGTTCTGAGAGAGACTAGACTAGGTTTGACTGAGAAAGAGCTTAATTATTAAACACACTGGGGAAAACAAAATATATAAATTACAGGAAGACTGAATGGGGAGGGAATTGCTTCCTCTGACATTATGATACCATGTGAAGCAAGACAAACTGAACAATCTTCATCTTTTGCTCTTTTATGTATTCTGTCCAAGAGATCATTTATCTTTCCGTTGGTGCATTTAGGAAGAATGTTAGACACAATAATTCCTTTTAAAAATGTCCACATCCTAATCCTGTGAATATGTTGTCATATGTGTTAAAAGGATAAGTTTGTCCAATTTATTGTTAAAATATTAGTATCCCTACTTGGTTAAGAGACTTAATGCTATGTTCTTCAACATACACATTATAAATAACAAGTTGAATATATATATATTTACATCTATTTTTCACTGTTCCAATTTAGATTGGTGAAAAACAGGTGCTACATATTGACACTCTCAAATTTCTGCAATAGTTTCATAGGTTAGTTAACTGCTTATATAGCTGGTAACCATGAACAAGTTAACATGTCTTCATCTCTCTGTTCTTATCTGTTAAGTGTGGCTAATAATAATACTTGCCTCTTATGATTGCTATAAAGATTAAGTATATTAATATTTATAAAGTGCTTAGATCAGCACTTGCTATAATAACTACTCTATCAATGTAAACTACCTCCCTTTTTATATTGTAAACTTTTTCCCAATATAAAAGAGTTTAATTTAAAAAAGAGTTTTTTAGTAACTATATTACACTCTGCTTATATCATAATACTTGAGCAGAGTATGCAGTAAACAAGATTGAAAGATGACTCCCTTTAGCAGTCAAATATTTTTAACAACTAAATTTCTCAGGAGTGGTTTTATATTATAAAATGTTTCAAATACATCTTTCCCACTTGCCAATTTAGCTCACTTAGGGTGAAAGGTAACTTTAAAAATATCAGGCCTGAAGGAATACTGTCCAATTATTGTTTCCTCTTCACTGTCATAAATGCTCAGAGACTGCCCTGAAAATAGTGATTCATTGGAAAACATGGTCACTTTCAACTTTGAGTATGTGAGGAAAAAAGCAGCAACACAGGCTAAACCTAGCTGAGAAATTATACTAGGAGAAAATATTTTGAAAAGAGAACAAGCCAAGTCTCTTCATATAGTCATGAGCTCATATATGTTCTTAAAAATATTAAATAATAAATTGTAAATTCAGTTATCTATTTAAAAAAAAGAAATTTTTTTCTCTTTCTACCTTTATGTTTTTAACAGCAATTTGAAAATCATGATAGGGCTATTTTAGTCATTGAAGTTGTGATTTTGAACTATCATTGAACACTGCATGACAAATAAAATGTTCATTTGCAGCAAAACTGGCTAAAACTGTTAAAGGGCAAGTTGCCTTAAAATAGCATAATTGCTCTGGATAGCTGTCTCTTTGCATATAAATCATAGCTGTTTATCAATCTCTCCATCTTTGTCATGCTGATACTACTGATGGCATGACATTAATATACACATTCAAGGTCTTGGGATTGCCTGAGAGTGAGTTTCAGGGCTGGAAGGACTTCACAAAATCATCTTAAGTAAAGCTTTCTTTATTTTATCTATAGTTCTTGCCTTAGGTGAAAACTTTCCAAACTACTTACATGTCTCTTGTTTGCATTCAACATTTGAAAGAAGGTCAGGAAATATGCACATTGTTCTCTTCCTTTACCCATAAACAGGACCCTGGTTTCTATTTTACAAGTAAGAATTTAAATTATTTTGATAGCCTTTTTCATACAAGTTGAGGAATTTAGTTTATGGAATACTCCAGAAATGATGTAATTATCCATTAATAGTTGTATACATTTTTTTTTCAGGATTAACTTCAGTACAATAATTGTCAGAGACTGGCCAGGTTTGAAATGGCTCTAGAATTTTCTTCTAGAGAAAATTTATTTAAATAGAGGACTCCATGTATCTATGTTTCTATCTATCTATATGTTTTTCTATAAAGGTATTTTTTATGACACAGTAACTGTACTTGCTAAAGCAGAAACTAAACAAAGGTACTTAAGATGAATAATTTTTCTCATTGATACAAAGTCATAAAATCATGTAACAGTGTTGTCATTAGTTAACAGTGACCTACAGCCTCTGTAATTCAGCATTGAAACTGAATGTTGGTAGATGGGATAAGTAAAATATAAACAGCAATTCATTTCCTGTTTTGTGGAGCCTGAATTCCTCTTTCTTATTGTTTAACAGTTCCAAATCAAATTAGAACATCTATTTTTCCTTTTTTTTTTTTTTTTTTTTTTGGTCTGTCAACTTTATTCACACATCTAATGTTTGAGAATTGCAATATTTCCCAAGATTTTTCCTTCTCATCTTGCAGTATATTGTCTTTTTAAATAAATACTGCTACTACTATTTGTCCAGCTGGACCAGCCTAGAGCTTTTATCCACTCATCTCTAGGAATATACTTTATCGTCCTTCAATTAACTCTGCTACTTAACCTTTGGTATGCATCTCTTGGCTGAATTCTTTTTTCCAAGTTAGACAAGAACCAAGGATTCTGTAACATAACCAATTTCACTGTGTGACCACATCCTCTCCTAATTCTCCTGTCCTTACATTTATTTGGTATAGCTACTCTTCAACGATACTGAGCCCTTTAGACCCTAACCTATACCTTTTCATCAGTGTAACACTGACTCCTTTTTTTTTTGGAGACAGAGTCTCATTCTGTCTCCAGGCTGGAGTGCAGTGGCATGATCTCAGCTCACTGCAACCTCCACCTTCTGGGTTCAAGTGATTCTCCTGCCTCAACCTCCCGAGTAGTTGGAACTACAGGCATGTGCCACCATGCTCAGCTAATTTTTGTATTTTTAGTAGAGATGGGGTTTCACCATGTTGGCCAGAATGATCTCAATCTCTTGGTCTCGTGATCTGCCCATCTTGGTCTCACAAAGTGCTGGGATTACAGGCATGAGCCACTATGCTCGGCCAACACTCATTCCTTTTTATGCCTGTTTTCTTACCGTTTACTTCATACACTGACTTATCCATTCAGTTTTTATTGGCAGTCACTCAATCCAGTATGTCATATTTTCTTGATATCTTGGGTTTCATGCAGAACCCACTTTGGAAATTACCAGACCTGAAAGAGACTACCCATCTGCATTTTAGCACTCATACAATGAAAAATTTCAAATATAGCCCTTGGTCAAACTATGTCCATAATTTAAAACCCATAATTTTATTTGCCTACTGAATACTCCCATATTTATATTTCATAGACATCACAAAATCAATAAGTTCAAAATGATCCCCCCCCGACCACATCTCCTCTGCTTTTGGTTATTAGAAATAACTATTTCCAGTTGGGCGCAATGGCTCATGCCTGTAATCTCAGCACTTTGGGAGGCCAAGGCAGGTGCATCATGAGGTTGGGAGCTTAAGACCAGACAGGCCAACATGGTAAAACCTTGTCTCTACTAAAAAATACGAAAATTAGCTGGGCATGGTGGCTCATGCTTGTAATCCCAGCTACTTGGGAGGCTGAGGTAGGAGAACTGCTTGAACTGGGACTCGGGAGGTGGAGGTTGCAGTGAGCCAAGATCATGCCACTGCATTCCAGCCTGGGCTACAAAGCGAGCCTCCATCTCAAAAACAAAAAAAGAAAAAAAACAAAGAAATGACTATTTCCAGTTGTAAATCACCACAAACTATTTCCCATCACAGTAAGCTCTTACTAAAGAAATTGAATTTTAAAAACCCCTTATGGCCAGGCAAGGTGGCTCATGCCTTAATCCCAGCATTTTGGGAGGCTGAGGTGGGTGGATCATGAGGTCAGGTGATCAAGACCATCCTGGCCAAAATGGTGAAATGCCATCTCTACTAAAAAAAAAAAAAAATACAAAAATTAGCTGGGAGGGGTGGTGCATGCCTGTAATCCCAGATACTCAGGAGGTTAAGGCAGAAGAATTGCTTGAACCCAGGAGGAGGGGGTTGCAGTGAGCAGAGATCATGCCACTGCACTCCAGCTTGGACAACAAGAGTGAAACTCCATCTAAAAAAAGACCCCTTATTCTGAGTTTTACATGTAAATGTATATACTCTATTAAAGCTCTTAAAATACTTATAATTTAAATACTTGCCATTATATAAATATTCTGAATGTATGTCAGTATAAATTTCCAATGAATAATAACAACAATTTCACAGTAATATAACATGTATGTATGAAAGATAATAAGGAATTACATTTAAATAAGAGAGTCAGTTATATTAAGGAGTCTTTTAAAAAACAGCTACTTGATTTTATAATAACCTATTTATCATAAATATCATTAAATATTATTATTTATTTATCATAAATATTATTTACATTTTTTCTCTTCTCACGCAATTTCAGATGAAAGGTCTCACACTGAAACATGTATTTTCTAGACAAAGCCATATATTAGTTTTGACAAACCAGACTTAGACATGTTCAGAGTTAGAGAACAAATAATAAGTAATTTTCCAGCAGGTTATAATAAACTGTGTCTCCAAAATCTCATTTCCCTTGCTTAAGATTAGTCAGCTCATGAAGCTGCTACTCCTCTCTGAAATAATTATTTAAAAATTTTGGAGGAGGTGGACCAAGATGGCTGAAAGGAAGCTTTGTTAGAGTGCAGCTCCCACTTAGTGAGACACAGAACCAGAGCATTATCTGCATCTCCAAGCAAGGTACCGGGTTCGTCACAAAAAGACTGGTTGAACAGCAGGATTAACCCCCCATAAGGTGGCAAAAGCAGCCCAAAGGGGGCAAGCCAAGGCTAGGTGAGGCACTGCCCCACCTGGAAACTGTATCTGGCATGGAGGATCAGGGTTGCTTCACCCGCTTGGTACTCTGAATCCAATACAGCAATTCACTCCGAGTCTTCGGCAGCACACAGACTGGGAAAACGTCGCCTGTCTGAGAACTGCCCGAAGTTGCAGACCCAGGCGACAGCCCAGGCCAGCAGCCCCAGCCAGATGCATGTCTTGTCAGTGCAGACCAGGACAGAGACTTGGACTAACACCAAGAAAGCTTGCAAAAAGGAACTGCCCATCCCACAGAAGGGAGAATTGAAATCGGGGAGGGGGATATGGCCAGATAGGCCCCCATCCCCACAAGATCCAGCAACTGGAATCCCTCTCCCAGGAGAGTTTCACAGTTAGCACATCAGATGGCACTCTGTCTGGGAGCAACAGACTCGGCAGAGGGCAAGAAACCTGCCATTGGGAAGGTAGGGCTAATCCAACTGGTTTAAGTGGAAATCAGGCGAAGAACAAACAGCAGCCTGGCTGAGACTGAGGCAGCCCAGCAGCACCTCCACAGGTAGTCAATGGACAGAGTGTCTCAAGTGGCACAATCACACCTGGGTTAAAAAAATAAAGCCCCATACAGGAGAAATAACCCCAACTTTAACAGAAAGGACATCCACGTAGAGAAGCTGGGAAGAAACCAGCACAAAAAAGATGAAAACAGCAAAGCCCAGAACACCTCTCCTCCTCAGAGAGATCACAATTACTCATCAGCAAGGCAACAAAACAGATCAGAAAATGATTTTGATGAGCTGACAGAGCAGGCTTCAGAAGATGAGTAATAACATACTTCTCTGAGCCAAAAGAACAAGTTTTAACCCAATGCAAAGAAACTAAGAATCCTGAAAAAAGATTAGACAAAATGCTAACTAGAATAACTAGCCTAGAGAAGAACATAAATAACTTGTTGGAGCTGAAAAACACAGCACAAGAACTTCATGAAGCATACACAAGTTTCAATAGGTGAATCAATCAAGCAGAAGAAAGGATATCAGATTGAAGATCAACTCAATAAATAAAAAGAGAAGGCAAGATTAGGGAAAAAAGTGAAAATTAATGAACAAATCCTCCAAGAAATATGGGATTATGTGAAAAGATCTAATCTATGCTTGATCTGATATACCTGAAGAGGACATGGAAAATGAATCCAAGCTGGAAAACACTCTTCAAGATATTATCCAGGAGAAATTCCCCAACCTACCAAGGCAGGCCAACATTCAAATACAGGAAATACAAAGAACACCACAGAGATACTCGTCAAGAAGAGCAACCCCAAGGCACATAATTGTCAGATTCACCACGGTTGAAATGAAGGAAAAAATGCCAAGGGCAGCCAGAGAGAAAGGTCAGGTCACCCACAAAGGAAAGCCCATCAGACTCACAGTGGATTTCTCAGGAGAAAACCTACAAGCCAGAAGAGAATGGGGACCAATATTCAACATCCTTAAAGAAAAGAACTTTCAACTGAGAATCTCATATCCAGCCAAACTAAGCTTCGTAGGTGAAGGAGAAATAAAATCCTTTATGGCCAAGGAATTACTGAGAGATTTTGTCACCACCAGACCTTCCCTACAAGAGCTCCTGAAGGAAGCACTAAACACAGAAAAAAACATCCAGCACCAGCCACTGTAAGAACGAAACAAGTGGTAAAGACCAATGATACAATGAGAAAACTGTGTCGACCAACGGGCAAAACAACCAGTAACAAAATGGCAAGATAAAATTCACATATAACAATATTAACGTTAAATATAAATGGCCTAAATGCCCCAATCAAAAGACACAGACTGTCAAACTGGGTAAAAAATCAAGACTCATTGGTGTGCTGTATTCAGGAGACCTATCTCACACACAAAAACTTACATAGACTCAAAATAAAAGAATGGAGGAAGATCTACCAAGCAAATGGAGAGCAAAAAAATACAGGAGTTGCAATTCTAGTCTCTGATAAAATGGACTTTAAAACCAACAAAGATCAAAAAAGACAAAGAAGGGCATTACCTAATGTTGAAAGGATCAATACAACAAAAAGGGCTAACTATCCTGAATATATATGTACCCAATACAGGAGCATCCAGATACATACAGCAAGTTCTTAATGGCCTACAAAGAGACTTAGACTCCCGCACAATAATAGTGGGAGACTTTAACACTGCACTGTCAACATTAGACAGATCAACGAGACAGAAAATCAACAAGGATATCCAGGACTTGAAGGCAGAATTGGAACAAGTGGACATAATAGACATCTACAGAACTCTCTACCCCAAAGCTACAGAATATACATTCTTCTCAGCACCACATTGCACTTATTCTAAAATTGACCACATAATTGGCAGTAAGTCATTCCTCAGCAAATGCAAAAGAATAGAAATCATACAAAACAGTCTCTCAGACCACAGTTCAATCAAATTATATCTCAAGATTAAGAAGCTAACTCAAAACCTCACAACTTCATGGAAACTGAACAACTGGCTCCTGAATGTTGACTGGACAAACAATGAAATGAAGGCAGAAATAAAGATGTTCTTCAAAACCAGTGGGAATAAGGACACAACGTACCAGAATTTCTGGGACACATTAAAACAGTGTCTAGAGGGAAATGTATAGCAATACATGACCACATGAGAAGCAAGGAAAGATCTAAAATCGACACCCTATCATCAAAATTGAAAGAGCTAGAGGAGCAAGATTAAAAAACTCAAAACCTAGCAGAAGACAAGAAATAACTAAGATCAGAGCAGAACTGAAGGAGATAGAGACACAAAAAACCCTTCAGAAAACTCAATAAATCCAGGAGCTGGTTTTTTGGAAAGATCAACAAAATAGACCACTAGCCAGATTGATAGAAAAGAGACAAGAATCAAATAGATGCAATAAAAAAAGATAAAGGGGATATCACCACTTATTCCACAGAAATACAAACTACCATCAGAGATTACTACAAACAACTCTATGCACATAAACCAGTAAACCTGGAAGAAATGGATAAAATCCTGGACACTTGCACCCGCTCAAGCCTAAACCAGGAAGAAGTTGAAACCCTGAATAGAACAGTAACAAGGGCTGAAGTTGAGGTAGCAATTAATAGCTTACCAACTAAAAGCCCAGGTCCACAGCCAAATTCTACCAGACATACAAAGAGGAGCTGGTACCACTCCTTCTGAAACTATTCCAAACAAAATAAAAAGAGAGAATTCTCCCCAACTCATTTTATGAAACCAGCATTGTTCTGATGCCAAAAACTGGCAGAGACTCAACAAAAAAGGAAAACTTTAGGCCAATCTCCATGATGAACATAGATGCAAAAATCTTCAATAAAATACTGGCAAATCGATTGCAACAGCACATCAAAAAGCTTATCCACCACAATCAAGTAGGCTTCATCCCGGGGATGCAAGCCTGGTTCTCCAGTGAGTTTTTTTCACTAGGATGTTGACTAGGAGTGGTAAGCAGGAACATCCTTGCCCTTTTCCTAATCTTAGCAGGAAAACTTCTAGTTTCTCAAGACTGATGTCAACTAGGTGTGGTGGCTTATGCCTGTAATCTCAGAATTTGAGAGACCAAGGTGGGAGGATTGCTTGAGGCTAGGAGTTTGAGATCAGCCTGGGCAACACAGGGAGACTCTGCCTGTACAACAACAAGATAAAAATTAAAAAGGTAGCTGGGCATAGTGGTTCATGACTGTAGTCCTAGCTACTCAGTAGGCTGAGTCGGGAGGATTGCTTGAGCTCAACAGTTCGAGGTTACAGTGAACTATTATCATGCCACTCCACTGCAGCCTACATAACAGAACAGGACCCAATCTCTAAGAATAAAAATAATAAAGTAGTGAAAAGATTTATATTAGTTGTAGATTTTTTATAGATTCTTTATCATTAAGGATGTTTCCCTCTATTCCTAGTTTGCTAAAAGTTTTTATTTTGAATGAGTATTTAACTTCATCTGATGCTTTTTCCACACCAATTGATAAGATTGTGACATTATTTAACATTTTGACATGGTGAATTACATTAATTGATTTTCAAATGTTGGACTATCCTTGCTTACCTGGAATAAATACCATTTGGTCATAGTGTACAAGTTTTTAACTGTTTCTGTATATGATTTGCCAATCTCGTGTTGAGAATTTATATATCTGTGTTCAGGGTAGATATTGGTCTATAGTTATGTTTTCTAGTCATTTTCTAATCATTTCATTAGGTTTTTTTTATTAGGGTAACTGTGGCCTACTGCTCCTATCTTCTGAAAGAGATTATAGAGAAGTGGTATAATTTCTTTCTTAAATGTTGGGTAGAATTCACCAGTAAATTCACATGGCCTTGATGCTTCATGTTCTGGAAGGATATTATTAATTCAATTTCTTTAATATGCATAATACTATTCAGTTTGTCTGTTTCTTCTTTGGTGAGTTTTGTCAGATTGTACTTTTCAAGGAATTGTTTGATTTTATCCAGGTTGTCAAATTCATGAGCGTAATGGTGTTCACAATATTACTTCATTATCTTATAATGAGCATAAGATCTGTAATTATATCTCCCTCTTTCATTTCTGATACTATTTATGTTATCTTTTTATTTCTTAGTTGGCCTGGATAAAGGCTTAATTATTTTATTGGTCTTTGCAAAGAACTAGCTTTTGGATTTGTTAATTTTTATACAGATTACCTATTTTCAGTTTGGATTTCTGCTCTATGTTTTAATTCTTTACCCATATGCTTACTTAGGATTTGCTTTTCTTTTTCTAGTTTCCCAAAGGGGAAACTTAGTTTATTAATTCTGGATGTTTTAAATATATAAATTCAATATTATAAGCTTTTCTGTAATCACTATTTTGCTGCCTCACATAATCTTCAATAAGTTGTGTTTTCACTTCCATGTAATTGAAAATGTGTGTTTGTGTGTTTTAACATTTCTATTTTGAGCTATGTGTTATTCAGAAGTGTCCTGTTTAATCATCAAGCATTTCAGTATTTTAAAACATTTTTTCTCTTATTTGTTTCTAGTTTAATTCCATTGTGGTCTGAGGGCATAAATTGTATAAAATATATTCTTTTACATTTTTTGAGATGTGTTTAATGGCCCAGAATGTGGACCATTTTTGTGCTCAATTTGAACTAGACAAAAATGTTTATTTTGTTGTTTTGGGGGTAAATAAGTTGATAGATACCAATTATACCCAGCTAATTAATGTTGAATTCAACTCTGTCCTTACTGACTTTCTGACTGCTAGATTGGTTCATTTCTGATAGAAGGGTATGAAGATCTCCAGTTATAATAATGGATAGTATTTATACTTGAAGTTCTATCGGTATTTACTTCACATATTTGACACTATTTTTACTTGCATACACATTAAGGATTGCTGTGTCTTCTTGGAGAAATGACCCTTTTATCATTATATGATGATCTTTTTCATCCCTGATAATGTTCTGTCCTCCAAAGTCTGCTCTATCTGAAATTAATACAGCTGCTCTCCCTCTTTATTTTGATTAGTTCTAGAAATATATTTCTCTGACTCCTTACTTTTAATCTTTATATTTAAAATATTTTTCTTGTAGACAACATTTTGTTGGATCCTTTTAGAAAATAGACTTTAACAATCTCTGCTTACTATTTGGTACATTAAAACCATTGATGTTCAAAATGACTATTGATACAGTGGGATTAATATTATATATTTTACTGTTTTCTATTTATTGTTCATGTTTTATGTTTCTATGTATGTCTCCCACTTTGTTCTGCCTTTTGTGGTTTTAATTGAGCATTTTATGTTTGATTTTTGGTAACATTAATAGGGAATTCATGTGTCAAATTACCTACAAGTAATAAAATTCCTATTCTTGTACTATTCAAGTAATCCTTACCAGTTCTTGAAATAAATAGCCTTAACTTAGTTTCTATGTATTTATCCATGATGTGAGTGGACACACACGCAAACACACACTCCCACACCCTATTTATGGAAATGCTCCAAAATTTTAGAATTGAAAAAAAGTTACCATGCCATTCTCTGAATCCCCAGAAATTAAATATATAAGCTTTCAGAATTATATTCTTTGATGTACGAACACCTCTGGAAACATATTAATATCCATGTATTAAAATATTTTATATCTTCAGTTACACCTGGTAGAACTATAATTACGTTGATCCTTTGGTGGGTGATATAACTTAGAGAAGATTTAGCATTCAAAATGATGAACTTTGAGAAAAAATAGTAGTAGCAAGTGTATAAGCAGTTATCACAGTTGTTAACACTACCATAGCTTCTACTTCATTTCAAAATTGAGTTACTTTATAAAAAATAATTTTTTAGGTTTCAAATCTGAAATAATTCAACAATTGAATTTTTAGCTTCAAGGCTTTCTCCTACATTTTCCTGCATTCTAAACATACCTACCTATATCCTAAACATGTTTCCACAATAATCACTGTGAAAATAAGCATGCACAAAGCTCTGAGACTGGGGCTAGAGTGTACACTGACTTACTTTGAGAAGGCTGCTGTGAAGGAACTTATAAAAGTTCCTATAGGTTCTTTTATAAGTTCCTGTGAAGAACCTATAAAAGAACGTATAAAAATAGGCTGTGTAAATCAGTAATGTGAGGGAAAAAAGCAGTGCCAATGACAATGATATTAATAAAACTATCATTATGTAGTACATTCTAAATATTTCAGAAACAGTATTTAATAAAATTCAACAACACCTTTAAGTACCGATAATAATTCTTCTTTTGTAACTGAGAAAAATCAAAGCTCAAAAACATGAAATAATTTGCCTAAATTCACACATCTAATAAATTGCGGAACTTAGAGTCAGATTCAGTTGTTTCTTTCTGTAGTATGCTGTCCTTAAAAACTAAGTCTTCTGATACCTCTACTCTTTGGTTTATAATTTCTGGACTATTCTTGCTAAGTTTCTGCATTTTGGAAATTATAATGTCACTCTGAGGTAAAACACTATAAAACACTATTCATTTCCTATTTCCAATAGGTTTATCACTTTTGCTTGATCTGCTTCTTCTATGATATGGTTAGGCATTGTGTTCCCACTGAAATCTCATCTTTAATTGTAACCCCTGTAATCCCCACACATCAAAGGAGAGCCCAGGTGGAGGTAACTGAATCATGGGGGCAGTATCCCCCATGGCATTCTCATAATATTGAGTTCCCATAAGGTTTGATGGTATTATAAGGGGTTAATTCTCCTTTGCTCATCACTTCTCCTTCCTGCCATCTTGTGAAAAGGTGCCTCTTCCCCTTTACCTTCTGCCATGATTGTAAGTTTTCTGCCGCCTCCCTAGCCATGCTGAGCTACAAGTCAATTAAACCTCTTTTCTTCGCAAATTACCCAGTGTCAGATATTTCCTTACAACAATATGAGAATGGACTAATACAGTAAATTGTTACCACATTAAGTGGGGTGCTGATATAAAGATACCCCAAAATGTGGAAGCAACTTTGAAACTGGATAACAGGCAGAGATTGGAACAGTTTGGAGGGCTCAGAAGAAAACAGGAAGATGTGAGAAAGTTTGGAACTTCCTAGAGACTTGTTGAATGGCTTTGACCAAAATTCTGATAGTCATATGGATGATGAAGTCCAGGCTGAGATGATCTCAGATGGTATATGAGTCCATTTTCATACTGCAATGAAGAAATACCCCAGACTGTGTATTTATACAGAAAAAGAGGTTTAATGGACTCACAATTACACATGGCTGGAGAGGCCTCTGAACTATGGCAGAAGGCATAAGAGGAACAAAGGCATTTATTACATGGCTGCAGACAAGAAAGCATGTTCAGTGAAACTGCCCTTCTTAAAGTTAGCTCTCATGAGAACTAACTTGCTAAACATCATAAGTTACCTCTCATGAGTACTAACTTGCTAAACATCACAAGAACAGCATAGAGGAACCAATCCCCATGATATAATCATCTTCCATGAGGTCCTATCCCCAAAAAGTGGGGATTACCATTTGAATTGCAATTCAAGATGAAATTTTGGGTTGGGACACAGCCAAACCATATCATTCCCCCATAACCCCTCCCAAATGTTATGTCCTCACATTTCAAAACACAATCATGCCCTTCCAACAGTACCCCAATGTCTTAACTCATTCCAGCATTAATCCAAAAGTGTAAGTCCAAAGTCTCATCTGAGATAATGCAAGTTTCTTCTGCCTATGAGCCTATAAAATCAAATGTAAGTTATTTACTTTGTAGATACAATGGGGGTACAGGCACTGGATAAATATACCTGTTTCAAATGGGAGAAATTGATGGAAATGAGGTGTCTACAGGCCCTATGCAAGTCTGAAATACAATAGGGCAGTCATTATAACTTAAAGTTCCAAAATGATTTCTTTTGACTCCATGTCTCATATGGAGGTCATGTTAATACAAAAAGTGGGCTCCCACAGCCTTGGGCAGCTGTGGCTTTGCAATATATAGCCCCACTCCTGGCTGCTTTCATGGCTGTCATTGTCTGTGGTTTTTCCAGGCACATGGTGCAAGCTGTCATCATATCTAAAATTCTGGGTTCTGGAGGATGGTGGCCCTCTTCTCACAACTCCACTAGGCAGTGTGCCAGTAGGGACTCTGTATGGGTGCTCCAACTCCACAATTCCCTTTAGCACTGCTGTAGCAGAGCTGCTCCCTGAGGGCTCTGCCCCAGCAGCAAACTTCTGCCTGGGTAGCCAAGTGTTTCCATACATTTGCTGAAATCTATTTGGATGTACCCTAACCTCATTTCTTATCTTCTGTTCACCTACAGGATGAACAACATGTGGATACTGCCAAGGTTTGGGGCTTATACCTTCTGAAGTCACAGCCCGAGCTGTATGTTGGCTCCTTTTAGCCATATCTGGGATGCAGGGAACCAAGTTCCAAAATTATTCAAAGCAGCAAAGCTCTGGGCCCAGCCCACGACACAATTTTTCACTCCCAGGCCTCCAGGTCTGTGATGGGAGGGGCAGCCATGAAGACCTCTGACATGCCCTGGAGACATTTTCCCCATTGTCTTGGCTATTAACATTTGGCTTCTTGTTACTTACACAAATTCTGCAACTGGGTTGAATTTCTCCTTAGAAAATGGGTTTTTCTTTTCTATCACGTGGTCAGGCTGCAAATTTTCCAAACTTATATGCTCTGCTTTCCTTGTAAACATAAGTTCCAATTCCAAACCATTTCACTCAATTTCAAAGTTCCTTAGATCTCTAGGGCAGTGGCAAAATGCCTCCAATCTTTTTGTTAAAACATAGCAAGAATCACCTTTGCTCCAGTTCCTCATCTCCATCTGAAACCATGTCAGCCTGGACTTTTTGGTCAAAACTATTCAACAAGTCTCTAGGAAGTTCCAAACTTTCTCACATCTTCCTTTCTTCTTCTGAGCCCTCCAAACTGTTCCATCCTCTGCCTGTTACCAGTTTCAAAGTTGCTTCCACATTTTCTGGTCTCTTAGTAGCAGCACCACACTCTACTGGTATCAATTTACTGTAGTACTCTATTTTCACACTGCTGTGAAGAAATATTGGAGACTGGGGAATGTATTTTAAAAGGAGATTTAATGGACTTACAGTTCCATATGGCTGAGGAGACCTCTTTATTATGGAAGAAAGCAAATTAGGAGCAAAGGCACATCTTACATGACACCAGGCAAGGAAGCATTTGCAGAGGAATTGCTCTTTATAAAACTATCAAATCTCATGAGAACTAACTCATTCACCATCACAAGAACAGCATAGGAGAACTGTCCCCATGATCTAATCACATCCCACAAGCTCCTGCCCACAACACATGGGGATTACAATTAAAATAATAATTCAAGATGAGATTTTGTGTGGGGACACAGTCAAACCATATCAGATGGAGATGAGAAACTCATTGAGAACTAGAGCAAAGGTCACTCTTGCTAGGCTTTAGCAAAGAGACTGGGAGGCTTTTGCTCCTGCTCTAGAAATCTGTAGAACCTTCAACTGGAGAGAGATGATCTGAAATTGGAACTTATGTTTAAAAAGAAAGCAGGGAATAAAAACTTGGGAAAATTACAACCTGATGTTATAGAAAAACCCATTCTCTGGAAAGATAGTCAAGCTGGCTGCAGAAATTTGCATAAGTAACAAGGAGTCTAATGTTAACAGCCAAGACAATAGGGAAAATGTCTCCAGAGCATGTCAGAGACCTTTGTGGCAATCCTTCCTATCAAAGACGTGGAAGCCTAAAATGAATGGTTTAATGGGATTCATCTAAGGCCTCACTGCTTTGTGGAGCCTGGGGACTTGGTGCCCTACATCCTAGCCACTCCGGCCCTGGCTAAAAGGGGCCAAGATACACCTCAGACCATTGCTTCAGAGAGTGCAAGCCCCAAGCCTTGGCAGCTTCCATGCTGTCTTAGAACCATGTTCTGTGGTTTACACAGAAGTCAAGAATTGAAGTATGAGAACCTCCACCTAGATTTCAAAGGATGTATGGAAACACCTGAATGTCCAGAGAGAAGTTTGCTTCAGAGGCACAGCCCTCATTAAGAATTTCTGCTAAGTCAATGCAGAAGGGAAAATATGGAATTGGAATCCTCACACAGAGTCCCCACTGAGGCACTGCCTGGTAGAGCTATGAGAAGAAGGCCACCATCCTCCAGACCCCAAAATGTTAGATCCACCAACAGCTTGTACCATGCATTTGGAGAAGCCACAGACACTCAATGCCAGACCATGAAAGAAGTCAGGAGTGTCGCTATACCCTCCAAAGCCACAATGCAGAACTGCCCAAGGCCATGGGAGCCCACCTTTCACATCAGTGTGATCTGGTTGTGAGATATGGAGTCAAAAGAGATCCTTTTGGAGCTTTAAGACTTAACTGCCACACTGAATTTTGGATTGTATGCAGCCTCTAGCCCCTACCTTTTGGCCAATTTCTTCCATTTGGAATGGGTATAGTTATGCAATACCTGTACCCACTTTGTATCTAGGAATTAACTAACTTGCTTTTGATTTTACAGTTTCATAGGTGGAAGGGACTTGTCTTGTCTCAGATGAGACTTTGGACTTGTACTTTTGGGTTAATGCTGGAATTAATGAAGACTTTTGGGAACCGTTGGGAAGGCATAATTGGTTTTGAAACGTGAAGACATGAGACTTGGGAGGGACCAGGAGAGGAATAATATGGTTAGCCTTTGTGTCCTCCTCACGAAAGTCTCATGGTGAATGGTAGTCCCTAAAATTCCCACATATCAAGGGAGAGACCAGGTACGGGTAACTGAACCACAAGGAAGTTTCCCCCATACTGTTCTTTTGACTGTGAGTTCTCATGAGATCTGACGATATTATAATGGGCTCTTCCTCCTTCTCAGCACTTTGTCTTCCTGCTGCCTTGTGAAGAAAGTACTTTGCTTCCCCTTTGCCTTCTACTATGATTGTAAGTTTCCTGTGGCCTTCCCGGTGATGCTGAACTGTGAGTAAATTAAAACTCTTTCCTTTATAAAGTACCCAGTCTTGGTATTTCCTTATAGCAATGTAAGAATGGAATAATACATTTTATAGTTCACACATTCTCCCAATTTATTTTTCACTGAATACCAGTGATGCCTTCTGCTTAGGATTTCTAACTAGATAGATAGTAAGAACATGGCAAAATATTAGGTTGAATGATTTATAATAAGCAATCAGAAGCCCTTAGCTCTCTTGAAACACATGTCAATCATGTATTCCAAAATTTGTTTTAGAAAAAAAATTAATCATTTTCATGTAATTTATTCTATCACTATTTTTATTCCTTTCTGCTGTCTTTCACATCAGTCAATTTCTTCTCATTCCTATGGCCACCACCTCTTTTAGGCTGTCATTACATAACACATGGATTTCGGCAATTGCTATGCAACTGGGTTATATTTGTTTCAGTTTCTCCTCAATATAAATTATTCTGAACATAATGTGTATTAGTCTATTTTCACACTGGTGATAAAGACATACTCAAGACTGGTCAATTTACAAAATAAAGAGGCTTATTGGACTCACAGTTCTATGTGGCTGGTGATGTGTCACAATCATGGCAGAAGGTGAAAGGCGTGTTTCACATGGTGAGAAACAAGAGAAGAAGAGCTTGTGCAAGGAAACTCCCATTTTTAAAACCATCAGATCTTCCGAGACTCATTCACTATTACAAGAATAGTATAGGAAAGACTTGTCCCATAATTCATTCATCTCCCACCAGGTGCCTCCCATGACAGTGGGAGTTACAACTGTGGGAGTTACAATTCAAGATGAGATCCAAGTGGAGACACAGCCAAACCAAGTCATAATCCCATAACAATCTTCCTAATGTGAAAACTTGAGGTGGTCAGCAGTGTTCTATGGGCTGTCTGTTACATTTAGCATAAAGTCTAAACTCCTTAACTCAGTAGGAGATCAAATTCAAATGTTCAATTAACATAAAAGAAAAAGTAGATGGGGAGGTAATTGAAAAACTTCTGGTTGGAATAAACTGTGTGACATATTTTTGAAGCAAAACTGGCAAATTTTAGCAAATAATAAAAACTATAAAAGCATCTGATCAAGAATTTTATGGGCTGAGTTGTGTTGTATACATTTTGTATATAAATGTATACGTTGCAGTCTTACCCGCTATTACCTCAGAATGTGACTGTATTTGAGGATAAGGCCTTTAAAGCGGTAGGTAAGTTAATATGTGATCATTAGGGTGGGTTTTAATTTAAAATGAACCTTGTTCTGATAACAAGAGGAGATTAGGACACAGACATGCAAAGAGGGAGGATCACATGAAGACACTGGGAGAAAAATGCCTTATAATAGCTGGGATGAGAGGCCTCAGAAAACATTAACTCTGGCAACATCATGATCTCTGATGTTCAGCATTTAGAATTGTGAAAATAAATTCATACTGTTTCAGCCATCCAGTCTGTGGCACCCCTATCAAACTAATGCAAACATGTTCTCCTTAAAGGAATTTATTAATACTTACAAAAATGAGAAAAGACAAATGCATTAAGGATTGCCAGTTGACTACTGAGGGTAATGTCTAAAAAATAGAAAATGATAAGCTTTATTCATAAAGAGATGTATTTAGTGCCATAAATAGAAAAAAATAAAATATATAGAAAGATTCTTATTAACAAAAGGAACACACGTCAGAATAATATATAAAAATGTCAATTGCCTACATTGTAATAAAATGCCTGCTCTTTTTTTTGTAATAAAATGCCTTCTAAGATTATTTTGCTTATTTTATTTGCACATTGTCTTGAATGTAACAGTTTTTAATGGTGTCATAGCTTAAATTCATTTTAAAATAGAAATTTATTTATAAAGATAATGTTCCCAGTTGTATTGGCTCTTTCTACTTTTAGCCTCTAGAAAAGGCTGGTTTTAAAAAACCTTCCTGACTATATGATATTTTTAATGTATATAACCTTTTAAAGCTTTAATATATATTCTTTAACATTTTATAATCTTTTCTAAGTTTTTTTTCTCCTATATTCATATTCTCTGTATTTTGACCAAGATCAATTTATTTTTCTCTTAATGCTAAAAGGCTCTGCATCTTCTACAGGTGAGGCGTTTGTAACAAACTAAAACATAACCTGAGGAAATCCAGAAACACATATCTACCTTAATGTGTTTTCAGCACAGTGGGTGATGTTTGAGTTACTGTGCAATCAAAAACCATATAATAACCCATCTACTTCCTCAAGTCTAAATGGCAGACTACCATCTCTGGGAGTACAAAGATGCTGTTTCTTTATAATGCTATCCCTGGCATCTGAAACAATATTTGGCACATGATTAGTTAAATGAAGAAATAAACTTTGTTTTATTTTCAAAATGTCCACAAATTTTATTAAGCAAATATATACTCAGGATCAAAATAGTTGATGTAGGAATATTTTAAAAACAATTATGACAATTTTAATGCAAATAATTTGTTATCTCAATTGAGAGTTTTTTTAATGGATCTGAAACATTGGCTGAACAGAACAAAGGAAAAATGTTGTCATTCATGCTATAAATGCTGAAGGACCTTTGTGTTTAAACTGCGGTTTTTGAACCAGCAACATCAGCATCACCAGAGGAGGAGGTAGACATGAGGACTTTCAGGACCCATTCTAGTCCCATAAAAACAGAATCTGTATTTCGTAAGAACTTGAAGTTATTTGTATTCACATTAATGTTTAAAAAATATTCCTGAAGGATATAAAATAAAATAAGTATTAAATAGGAGTCCAGGAGGGTCAAGATAGACCTCATACAGAAGATACTCGGTGATGTGACATAACCATATAATTATTAAGAACAATAGAAGTGGTTCTGAACTGTAAGAACATTCTAAACATGAACTGAAACTGTACAAAATTGGTGGTTTTTCTTGAATTTAATTTATGTTAAGCTAAACAGTGTATTTATATTCATGGGAAATAGAAAAATGATGACCCTTATTCCATGCTTTTCATGATGCAACCATGTATTTTAATATCTTTAATACTCCCTTGTCTGAAACGTTTAAATTGATGTGAACAGCAGTTAGACATTAATGTAAGGTTTCATCAACTGCATTGTGCAATTTGTTGTGAAATTAATGAAGACCCCACAATGTAAAGGAGATGATGATGACCTTAAGGTTGGCATAGAAAAGTCAGGAACTTCAAGTTTTCTGAAACTTTCCATTGTCCATTAATCTTTTAAGATCATTTTCTAGATGCAAGTAGCATTACACTTCTATTTGTTCATTTGTTTCAGAGACTTGAATCACAACAGTTAGAGGAAGTTAGAAGATATAGATCAATTCATAGTAGCTAAGTGTTATTTTTGAACTGTTCTTATTTCTATATTCATATTATCTTTTAACAGATTGAATATTTTTCACAAATGATCTTAAACCTATTGCCCATTTAGAAATCTCTGCTCACTTGTTTAAAGACAACACAACTTGTTAAAAATAATTTAACCAGTTATTTGCTAAATAGAGTTGCATGCTAGGTTAGCTATATAGTGTGATGACTTAGCACTTCATAAAGCCAATGTCAACTTGCACATGCTAATTGTGTACAATAATGAGCAGATAAGACAAACTCAAGAATTCAAAATCTGTTTTGTATCTGTCATTGAATTTCGGAAAATGATTTTTGGAGCATTGTATGCCTTTCCAAACTGCTTTTTTAAAGCTGTGCTAAAATGATAATTTAATTTCAAATTAATATAATATTATAGTTTAGTGGTTACTGGAAATGTATATAGAGGGCCTGGATAAATAGGATAGAATATGTAATTTGGGATAAAAAATTTGGGGTCATTTTAATAGCAATTCTAATAATATTATCATTACATTAAGTTTATACATGTTTATAGATTTAAAATAATCTCTAACATAAGATTTTATTGATGAAAATCACATTGATATAAGGGTATTAATCTTAGAAAGATTATATAAGGATATTAATCTTAGAAAGATTATATAAGGATATTAATCTTAGAAAGATTATATAAGGATATTAATCTTAGAAAAGATGCTATAATTCCTGTGTATGCTTCATACTTGGAAAGAAAATGATAACATAATAAAGACACTTTAAATTAAGATGTCCCAAATTTTTAGTAATGTTTCAAATTTTCTTATTTATCATATCAGTTTTTTTTTTTGCAGAATACAGTTTTAAAGTTTGGCTTTTGCTATTATAAATTAAGATTGCTTTATTTGTTATGGTTTTTCTCTATACAATGAGTTTATAACAGATATTAATGCTGAGATTTGGGGAATTTTTAAATGAGATACAGATATTTTAGATTTCTACTCTCAATCTTTGATATTATATAGTTAAAATTACTTCTTAGTTAAGTACTTTACATGACAGACTTGCATTTAACCTCTGGCACTTTAACTCTCTGCTAAAATATTATATGGATATAGCAGGCATTAACTTTCTAAGCATTCATCAAGTAATTCACATTCCTTTAGTTTATATTAAATTATATTATAATGCTATAATAACAGAAGAAATATGTTAATAATCATGAATTATATAAATTAGAAGCTACAACAAGAAAGTACGTCTTATTTTAATATAAGCTTTCTTAAAGCTAAACTCAGAATGAAAACAAGCTGGACATAGCAATATAAATTATCTTGACTTCTTCCCTTTTTGGGAATTTATAAATTTAAAGTGTAATGGCTTTACATCCTTGTAAAACTATGTGGGCTCTCCTCTGTACATACTCTAATATCAGTTATGCCACAGAACTCAGAGGATGGCTCCGATATCCCAGAATCTAACAATTAAAAATGAAAAGAAAAACAAACAAAAGAAGCCCCTTTGGGAAGGAAAATGTGGAAGATAAGTGGCAGCTTAGAAAAGGAGATGTTACTGATGGAAACACTTTGTCCTTCTCTGTTGTTTCATTCCACATTTTCCCATGTAAATCATTGCCTATCTTATTGTCTAATTACAGGTTAAGAAAGCAGTAATGCCAGACAGTGGTAGCAAAGTTGGCAGAGAAACATCAGGGCATCCTTGAATCCCAGAGCCACTACAATAAAGATGAGCTGGCCCAAACTTGAGAATATGCTCTTCTCCATCCTCCATGAAGTTGAAACAAAGCTCTATTCTGTATCATTTATCTGAAGCGCTACTGTTGCCCTGTTTCCTAAAGACCAAGAACAGACTCATGCTATGCCATAGGGTTCAGTATTTTCCCAGTGACAACACTGTTGGTGACAAAACCTTAAAACTGCAAGTAAATATGAGCTGAATGTTGAAAATAGTAAGTCACCAGGGAAATCTTATACACCAAGAAGGGCAAACAAGAAATTTAACAGCACATAACACAGTCCCCTATGAAACAGAGTTTGGGGCAAAGCTTACATTGTAATATTTTGTAATGGGCAATGCAATGTGAATGATGGAAGGGGGAGTTAAGGCAGGGAAGTGAAGGAAAAACTATGTGCATTACCATGTTGGCCACTGCTTTATACCAAACCGTGATAATATTTACCCTTTAAAAGCTCCCTCTCTACTAGGAAGACAAAAATGGCATTTCATGTCTCTAATGTGAGTGTCAGCTTAGACCTCACATCAAACAGTCCTTAAAATGTTTTCATATTCAAATGGATGCAGATATTGACAGATATTGATGGAAATATTAGAAAATGCATAATGGTAGTGATAGCACCCCTAAAGGTGAAAAAATGAGTACTTTCTATATATATATTTATACACATACATACATATATACACACACACACACACACACACACATATATATATATACCTCTTAAGTATACACACACACATATATCTTGCTTAAGTATATATACATCTTAAGTGTGTGCGTGTGTATATACACACAGGACCAACTACACAATTTGTGATGCCCTGAGCAAAATGAAAGCATAGGGCACCTTATTTAAGGAAAACAGTGGCATTAAACAGAATTTTACTGCTTCATTTTCCTGCTTCTGCACTCTAGATCTTTACTTATCATGGTGGTTATTTGCTATATAATGCCATTCAAAATAAAGAAAAAGTAAAAAGTAAAAATTTTAGATGGATTTTACCATACATTTTTGTACTGTGCAATGACAGCTTTGAATTCCAATATAAGGCCATTTAACTCGTGTGAAATCTCTAAAATTACACTTCATTTTTTTTTAAGATGGAATCTCGCTCTCTCACCCAGGATGGGATACAATGGTGTGATCTCAGCTCACTGCAACCTCCACCTCCAGGGTTCAAGAGATTCTCCTGCCTCAGCTTCCAGATTAGCTGGGATTAGAGGTGCATGCTCCCATGCCTGGCTAATTTTTTTATTTTAGTAGAGATGGGGTTTCACTGTGTTGCCAGGCTGGTCTCCAACTCCTGAGCTCAGGCAATCTGCCCACCTCAGCCTCCCAAAGTGCTGGCATTACAGGTGTGAGCCACCACGTCCGGCCAAAATTATACTCGTTTATAGCTCATACATGCATATGTTTCTCTTTTGCTAGAACACTGGAAATATTACACAAAACACATTTGATTTTTATTTTACTTTTTTATATGTGTACATTCTAATAACTAACTTTGATTTACTGGTGAAGAAAAAGAGTACTAACAGAAAAGGAAGTTACTGGTGTATAGGAATTCTTGCAATTTGTTGCACATTGATTTTGTATCCTGAGACTTTGCTGAAGTTGCTTATCAGCTTAAGGAGTTTTGGGGCTGAGACAATGGGGTTTTCTAAATATAGAATCATGTCCTCTGGAAACAGAGACAACTTGACTTCCTTGTTTCCTAACTGAATATGATTTATTTCTTTCTCTTGCCTAATTGCTGTGGCAGGAACTTCCAATACTATGTTGAATAGGAGTAGCGAGAGAGGGCAATCATCTGATCTTCAACAAACCTGACAGAGACAAGCAATGGAGAAAGGGATCCCTATTTAATAAACAGTGCCGGGGAAACTGGCTCGCCATACGCAGAAAACTGAAACTGGACCTCTTTCTTGCACCTTATGCAAAAATTAACTCAAGATGTATTAAAGACTTAAATGTAAAACCCCAAACCATAAAAACCCTAAAAGAAAACCTAGACAATACCATTCAGGACATAGGCATAGTCAAAGACTTCATGACTAAAACACTGAAAGCAATTGCAACAAAAGCCAAAATTGACACATGGGATCTAATTAAACTAAGAAGATTTTGCACAGTAAAAGAAACTATCAGAGTGAGCATGCAACCTACAGAATGGTAGAAAACTTCTGCAATTTATCCGTCTGACAAAGGTCCAATATCCAGAATCTACAAGGAACTTAAATTTACAAGAAAGCAAACACCATCAAAAAGTGAGCAAAGGTTATGAACAGCCACTTCTGAAAAGAAGACATTTATGCAGTCAACAAACATATGGAAAAAAGCTAATCTTCACTGATTACTAGAGAAATGCAAATCAAAACCACAATGAGATATCAACTCAGTCAGAATGGCAATTATTAAAAAGTCAAGAAACAATAGATGCTGATGAGGCTGTGGAGAAATGGAAACACTTTTACACTGTTAGTGGGAATGTAAATTAGTTCAATCATTGTGGAAGACAGTGTGGTGATTCCTCAGGGATCTAGAACAAGAAATACCACTTGACCTAGCTCCTGTTACCAGGCATATACTCAAAGGAATATAAGTCATTCTACTATAACGATACAAGTACACATATGTTTATTGCAGCACTACTTAACAATAGTAAAGACTTGGAACCAACCCAAATGCCCATCAATGATAGACTGGATAAAGAAAATGTGGTACATATACACCATGAAAAACTGCATCCATAAAAACGAATGAGATTATGTCCTTTGCAGGGACATGGATGAAGCAGGAAGCTGTTATCCTTAGCAAACTAACACAGGAACAGAAAACAAAACACTGTATGTTCTCACTCATAAGTTGAACAGTGAGAACACATGGACTTGGAGGGGGAATAATGCACACTGGAGCCTGTTGAGAGGTGGGAGGGAAAGGGGAAGGAGAGCGTTAGAATAGATAACTAATGCATGCAGGGCTTACAACCTATATGGTGGATTGACAGATGCAGCAAACCACAACGGCACACGTATACCTATGTAACAAACCTGTGTGTTCTGTACCACATGTATCCTGGAACTTAAGTAAAAACAAACAAACAGAAGAAATGCATTACTTACAGATTCCAGAGAAGTTGAGGGTGTCAATAGGAGGCCAATGGGAATTCTAGAGGTGACAGGGAGCTCAACCAGCAGGTGGGAGGAAGAGAGACAGAAATAGGGACAGAGACAAGCAGAGAGTGAGGAGGATCTTTGGGACTATGCCGTTCTTAAGGTCTTCAGGCTTTCTCCCAGGAGTTGAGGACTGGCTAGTTTGAGAAAAACATGCCAGAAGGGTGGAACTCATTTATGTAACTCTGGTGTTGATCGTTAGGTTTATCATCTTCAGCAGCTGTGAGGGATGTCAGATTCTGGCATCAGTAAGGTAAGAAACAAGTGGGTCGTATCAAAAACAACTAGGAGGTGAGGGGAAGTTTTAACGAGGGTATTACTGGGTTTTGAAACAACTTATGTCAGGCCTAGAAATGGATGCCAAAGCAGTACCTATATTAAACAAATTTACGACACACCATGTCTGGCTGAGTCTCAAAATGGCCACTGATCCATCTCTCTAACTTCAGACTCTCACCATCATTTAACTGGTGTCATCTTCTTTTTGTCTTCAGCAGTTCTTTACTGATTCTGCATTTTGGATCTTAAGAGTCACAGTGTCTTTAGAATAGTACTTCTCAAAGCAGACCCAGACCCGCTGGGGCAGCATCACCTGTGCCTAGTTAGACATGCAAATTCTCTAATCTCTCCATAGGTCTACTAAATAAGAAACTACTGGAGTGGGCCCTGTGAATCTATGGTTTAACCAACATCCAGGTTATTCTAATGTACACTGAACTTTGAGAAACACTCTCTCAAGGAAAGTTTCATAGCACTGTTCAAGGTTAAGTTTTAGATTATCTTTAAAAAGCAAGTTCTGATACCTGTGGGGAAGAAAACAACAACTACAACTTATGTGTTCTAAAGCTCTTTTGAAAAATAAACCTTGTAAATGAGACATTGGTGATGACCAGGTGAAATAGAAGTCACTGGAATGATACCAATTCAGAAATTTAATTGTAACTTATTCTTACTTTTTGTGATTATTGTAATTTGATGAACTTTGTCTCTGAGCCAGTTAACTTTAATGTGAAAACAGTAAAATAAAAATAAGGAAAAATGATATTTGCTTTTTAGACAAAATATGTAAAGGGACACTATAATATATTAATATTAAAATCAAATATATATTGGACTCCAGAAATGTTATTAATTCCTCAACAAAATGTCCTAAAAAATAAAAAGTCAACTCCCCATGTGCTTTGAGGTTTTATCACCTAGCCTTTTCACTAGCTCCTTAAAAATCTGTACCACATGCCTTTAGATGTGTCACTTCACTTGAATTCAGAAATCAGGAAAAGCCAGAAACTATTAGCATGCCGACAGTCCATCTTGGGCACTAAGCAATGTGGCTATAATGAATCTCTCACTCTAAAGGCAGCTGAAATGATGAAGCAATTAGTCAAAGATCTCAGCAAAGCCATGGCCAAGTGGATCTGATTATTTAGAGTAGGCTGAATTAAATGACCTGCCAAAGCAAGATTTCAAATAGAGGACAATGAATATACTGAGATAAATAAAAGAATATTGGAAACATGAAATGATAGCAGGTAGTTATAAAAATGAACACATGGGAGATACTGATTTGGAGAAGTATAAATGCTAAATTAATAAAAAATGGATGAGTTGACAGACACATCTCATAAGAAATACCAAATATAGTTTTTCAGTTGAAAGAAAAGTACACTAGTGTACAAAAAGAAAACATTTGAAGGTATAAAGCTACTAGTAAAAGTAGACAGACAAACTCAGAATATTCTAATGATGTAATTGTGTTTCATCTACTCATATGTCTAACATTAAGAGAAAAAGGCAAATCTATCTATCTATCTATCTATCTATCTATCTATCTATCTATCTATAACCTACAACCATAGCAGCTTGTTAAGAGACAGACAAAATTTAAAGATGTAAATTGAGACTACAAAAGGCAAAACAGGGGGATGGGGTTTTAGTACAGTTTTTTTTTTTTTTTCAGTTTTTCCTTTGTTTCTTTTCTTTATGATCATAGATAAGGTCTCATCTGTTTAAAATGAGTTCTTGTAGCTATGATTTTATTGTCTCATGGTAATCAAAGCAAAAACATAGAATAGATACACAAAAATAAAAAGTAACAAAACATACTACCAGAGAAAATCCCTTAACATAAAAGAGAACATAAGAAAGGAAGAGAGGAGTTGTAAAACAACCAAAAAACAACTAACAGAATGATAATAGTATGTCCTTATCTATAATAATAGCATTAAGTGTTAATGGACTAAATTCTCCAATTAAGAGACAAAACTTGGCTGAATGGATATTTTAAAAGGACCCAACTATATGCTGCTTACAAGACATGCACTTCACCTATAACAACACACATAGGCTAAAACTGAAGAGATGGATGAAATCCTCCAGGCAAAAAAAAAAAAAAAAAAAAAAACTACAAAAGAGTGGGAGTAGCCATATGTATATCAGGTATATTAGTCCACTTACACACTGCTATAAAGAACCACCTGGGACTGGGTATTTTGTATTTAAAGAAAGTTTAATTGACTCACAATTCCATAGGCTTAAATTGAATCATGACTGGAAGGCTTCAGGAAACTTAAATCATGGCAGAAGCTTAAGGGAAAATAAGTGTGTCTAATGACAGTGTGGCAGGAAAGAGAGCAAAAAGGAAAATGCCACACACTTGTGAACCATCAGATCTCATGAGAACTCACTCATTATCATGATAACAGCAAGAAGGAAATCCACCCCCATGATCCAATCACCTCCCACCTGGCCCCTCCTCCAATTTAATGTGAGATTTGGGTGGGGACACAAATTCAAACCATTTCATTCCATCCTGGCCCTTCACAAACCTCATGTACTTCTCAGATTGCAAAATAAAATGGTCCCTTCTCAACAGTCTCTCAGTCTTAGTTCATTTCAGTATTAACTTAAAAGTCCAATATCCCATCTGAGACAAGGTAATTCCCTTTTACCTATGATCTTGTAAAATAAAAAACAAGTTAGTTACTTTGAAGATACAATGGGAGCTCAGGAATTGGGTAAATATTTCTGTTACAAAAGGAAGAAATTGAACAAAACAAATGGGCTACAGACCAGGACCCATGCAACTCCAAAACCCAGCAGAGCACTCATTAAATCTTAAAACTCCAAAATAAACTTCTTTGACTCTATGTCTCACGTCCAGGGCACATTGAATGCAAGGAGTGGGCTTCCACATTCTTGGGTAGCTCTGCCTCTGTGTCTCTGCAGGGCTCAGCTCCCCTGGCTGCTCTCAAGGGCTGGCATTATATGCCTGCAACTTTTCTAGGTGCACAGTGTATGCTGTCAGTGGATCTAGCATTCTGGTGTCTGGAGGATGCTGGCCCTCTTCTCACAACTCCACTAGGCAGTGCTCCAGGGGGGTCTTTGTGTGGGGGCTCCAACGCCACATTTTTCCTCTGTACTGCCCTAACAGAGGTTCTCCATGAGAGCTCTGCCCCTGAAGCCAACTTCTGCCTGTGTAGCACTGGAGCGAGCAGAAAATCAACACCAAGACAAAAGTATGCCAAATTGCAGGGTCTTTATTGCCGGCAGCCACAGGGGACTCATGTCTCTTCAACCCGTGGCCCGGAGCTCAGGGGGAGCAAGGGTTTTAAGCTGCAAAACCACATCCTTGTTCAGGGCGGCCCAGGGGTGTACAAGGCAAGCTGTCTGTACAGAAGCTAAAGTTAGCGGTTTGTTGCAAGGGGAGGGGGGTAGCAGTGGAAATTTTTACCCTTAAAACCTCTGAGAACTGCAATACAATAACAGTTTCGAGAATTACACCTCTGCCCAGGGCCCAGGTGGCTTCTCTATAAGATGACAGTGCTTAGGCGTCTGTTTTAGCCCCTATCTCACCTGAACATCCAGGCATTTCCACACATCCTCTGAAATCTATTCAGAGACTCCCAATCTCTTGCCTTCTGCACAAATACAGGCCCAACATCACTTGGAAGTCACCAAGGTTTGGGGCTTGCACCCTCTGAAGCAACATCCCAAGCTATACCATGGCCAGTTTTAGCCACAACTGAAGCTGGAGCAGCTGTGATGCAGGGTACCATGTCCTGAAGCTGCACAGAGCAGCTGGGCCCTAGACCTGACCCACGAAACTATTTTTCTCTCCTAGGCTTTCAGGCCTGTGATGGGAGTGGCTGCCATGAAGATCTCTAAAATGCCATGAAGATATTTTCCCATTGTTTTGGCTGTTAAAATTCATCTGCTCATTATTTATGCAAACATCTGCATCAGGCTTGAATTTCTTCCCAGAAAATGGATTTTTCTTTACTACTGCATGGTCTGGCTGCATATATTTCAACCTTTTGTGCTCTGCTTCCCTTTTAAATACATGTTCCAATTTCAGATCATCTCTTTTTTCACACATATGAGTATACACTTTTAGAAACACCCAGATCTTGTCTTGAATGCTTTGCTGCTTAGAAGATTCTTCCACCAGATTCCCTAAATTATCTCTCTCAAGTTCAAAGTTCCACAGATTTTTAGTGCAGTGGCAAAATATCACCAGTCTCTTTGCTAAAGCATAGCAAGAGTCACCTTTGTTCCTGTTCCCAACAAGTTCCTCATCTCCATCTGAGACCACCTCAGCTGGACTTTTTGGTCAAAACCATTCAATAAGTCTCTAGAAAGCTCCAAACTGTTTCAATATCTGGCCATTACCCAGTTTCAAAGTCACTTCCACATTTTCAGGTATCTTTATAGCAATGCCCCAATTCTGGTACCAATTCTCTATATTAGTCCATTTTCAAGCTGCTATCAAAATATAGCTAAGACTGAATGAATAATTTTTGAAGAAAAGAGATTTAATTCACTCACAGTTCCACAGGCTTAACAGGAAACATAATTGGGAGGCCTCAGGAAGTTAAAATCATGGAGGAAGGCAAGGAGGAAGCAACCATATCTTACCATGACAGAACAGGAGAGAGAGAGAGAAAAGAGAGAGAGAGAGAGAGAGAGCACAAATGAGGAAGTCCCACACACTTTTAAACCATCAGATCTCCTAAGAACTCACTCTCCATCTGAGAACGACAAGGAGGAAATACACCCCTATGATCCAATCATCTCCTACCAGGCCCCTCTTTCAATTCAATGTGAGATTTGGGCAGGGACACAAATACAAACCATATAATTAGGTAAAACAGATTACAAGTCAAAGACAATGAAGAGAGACAACGAGAGTCACCAAAATAGTGATAAATGGGTCAATTCAGCAAGATAATATAACAAGCATAAATTTACATGCATTCAACAGCAGAGCACCCAAATTATTAAAACAAACATTACCAGATCTAAAGGAAAAAAAAAAGGCTGCAATAGAGTAATAGTAGAGGAATTCAAAACCCCATAGTCAGTAATAGATTATCTTTACAGAAATTCAGCAAAGAAGCATTGGAGTTAAACTATATACTAAACCACATGAACCTGTCTTTTATGAAACATTTCAACCAACAGCTTCAGAATGCATATTTTTCTCATTAGCATAGACAATATTCTTCAGAATAGACCATATGTTAAGTCACAAAACAAGTTTCAATAAATTTAAAAATGTCAAAATTAAATCAAATATATTCTTAGACCAAAATGTAATAACACTAGAAATCAATAAAAAGAGGAACTTTGGAAACTATACAATTACATGGAAATTGAAAAGAAGAAAATATGCTCCTCAACAACGATTGGGTCAATTAAGAAGTTAAAAAGAAAATTTTAAAAATTTATTTAAACAAATGAAAATGGAAAGCCAACATACAAAAATCTATGAGATATAGAAAAAAGCAGTAATAAGAAAGAAGTTTATAGCAGAAAATGTCTACATCAAAGAAGTTGAAAGCCTGAAAATAAAAAACCTAATGATGAATCTCACAGATCTAGAACAGCAAATACAAACCAACCCAAAATTAGTGGAATAAAATAAATAATAAAAGTCAGAGCAGAAATAATTAAACTTGAAAATTAAGAAGTACAAAAGATTGACAAAATAAAAAGTTGTGTTTTTTTTTTTGAAAATATAAACAAAATTGACAAACTACTAGCTATACTAGGAACAAAAGAGAGAAGATACAAGTAAATAAAATTAGAAATGAAAAAAGAGACATAACAACTGATATGAAATACATACAAATACTCATTAGAGCCTATAATGAACAGCTGGACACGAACACTTTGGAAAACCTAAACAAATCAAAAATTTCTAGGCATATGTCATCTACCAATTGCAGCATGAAGAAATAGAAAATCTCAGTAGACCAATAATGAGTACCAAAATCAAAGTAGTAATAAAAAGTCTCACATGAGGAAAGGTCCAATAAAATTTGGTGGCTTTACTATTGAATTCTACCAAACATTTCATGAAGAAGTATTACAAATTCTGTTTAAACTTAAAAAATTTAAAAGGAGTGGATATTTTCTAATTCATTCTAGGAGGCCGGCATTGCCCTAATATCAAAAGCAGTCAAGGACACAACAAAAGTAGCAAACCATATACCAATATCCCCGATGTTTACATGTACAAACTTTCTTAACAACATATTAGCAAACTGAACACAAAACATTAAAAATGTGGGATTCCACTCAGGGATGCAAGTCTCAGGGAAACTTGTTCACCATATGCAAATTAATACACATGACACAGCACATTAACAGAATCAAGAGCAAAACTCATATGGTGAATGATTTCAATAGATGTCAACAAAGCATTTGATAAATTTAACATATGTTTATAATAAAAATGCTTAACAAGCTGAGTATAGAAGGAACATACCACAAAATAATAAAGGCCATATATGATAAACACAACTGTATCATACTGAATGCGGAAAAGTGGACAGTCTTTCCTCTAAGATCTAGAACAAGACAAGGATACTCACCTTTTGTAACTTTAATTAAATGTAGCACTGGAGGTCTTAGCTGAAACAATTATGCAAGAGAAAGAAATAAAAGGCATAAAAATTAGAAAGAAATAAGTCAAAATATATTTGGTTGCAGATGATGTGGTCTAGAAATTTAGAAAAACCTGATTTAGAAAAACCTAAACACCCTAGCAAAAAAGAATTAATGAATTCAGCAAAGTTGTTATATATAAATATGCAAAACCAACATACAAAATCAGTAGCACTTTCATATGCTAACAGTGAATAATCTCAAAACCAAATTCCTATAGTTTGGATATTTTTCAACTTCATGTTGAAATTTGATCCCCTATGTTGCATAAAGACTTTGGGTCATGGAGGTCCATCCCTCATGCGTCTTGGTGCTATCTTCATGGTAATGAATAAGTCTTGCTCTATTATTTTCCATGAAAGCTTGTTGTTAAAAACAACTTGACATTTTCACCCTTTCTCTCACTTCCTTGCTTACCATGTGATCTCTGCATATGCCAGTTCCCCTTCACCTTCCACCATGCATAAATGAAGCTGGAGGCCCTCACCAGAAGCTATGTTGGCACAATAGTTTTTATTCAACCTGTAGAACTCTGAGCCAAATAAATCCTTTTTTTTTTCTTTTCTTTTTTTGTATAAGCTTCTCAGCCTCAGATGTTTCTTTGTAGCAACACAAATGAACTATGACAGAAAACTGGTAACAAGGAGTGGATCATTGCTATAAAGATACCTGAAAATGTGGAAGTAGCTTTGAAACTGGGTTAATGAGTAGACATCAGAAGAGTTTTAAAAACTCAGAAGAGCAGAAAAAGTTTGGAAATTCTTGAGGACTGTTTATGTGATTGTGATAAAAATTGCTGATAGAAATACAGACAGTAAAGATCCTGCCGATGAGGTCTCGGATGGAAATGAGGAATTTATTGGAAACTGGAGCCAAGGTCACACATGTTTTTCTGTAGCAAAGAATTTGGATGCATTGTGTTTATGCCCTAGGCTTTGTGGAGGAACAAACTTATGACCTAGGGTACCGGTAAGAAAAAATTTCAAAGCAGTGAAACCTTCGAGAAGTTGTTTTGCTGCTTTTAACAGCTTGTGATCAGTTAAAGTAGGAAAGCAAAGGCGTAAAGATAAAATTTGTAATTAGAAAGGAAAAAAGTATGAAATATTAAAAAATGTGCAGCCCGGACATGTGCCAGGAAAGGAAAAAGCATTTTCAGGAGAGGAGTTCAAGGGTGTTTCACAGCAATTACTTGCTAGAGAGATTAGCATGACTAAAAGGGAGCCAGGTGCTAATAGTCAAGACCATAGGGAGAAAGCTCTCAAGATATTTCGGAAATCTCCTAGACTGCTTCCCTTATCTCTGTCCCAGAGGCCTAGGAAGACAACATAATTTGTGAGCCAGGTTGGGATGCCACTGACCTGTGCCATTTCAAGACAGCGCCCCATGCATCCTGGCCATTCTGGCTCCAGCCACAGATCACACGGTTCTAGGTACTGTTTGAGCTGCCATTCCAGAGACCATAAGCCATAAGCCTTTGAGGCTTCCATTTGGTGTTAAGACTGCATGTACCCAGAATGCAAGAGGTGCTTGTTTCAGGGTGGAGAATTGCCAGCTTCTGCCAAGATTTCAGAAGATATATTGGAATGTCTGAGTGACCAACCATAAGCTTATTACAGGGCAGAGCCTCCACAGATAGATTCTACTAGGGCAATACCAACCAGAAATGTGGGGTTGGAGCCCCTATAGGTAGTCCTCATCTAAGCACTACGCAGTGGATCTGAGGATCAGGGCAACCACCCTCCCAACCTCAGAATTACAGAGCCACCTGCAAACATGCAATTTCAGCCTCATGAGAGCAATTATGTGTGCCATGCCCAGCAAAGCTATAAACACAGGACTTCTCAAGCCTTGGAAGCCCACTTCTTACACCAGTGTGCCCACGACATGTGACATGGAGCCATTTTGGAGCTTTAAGGTTGAATGTCTCCCCACTTGGGTTTCAGACTTGCATGGGGTCTGTTATCCCTTTCTTTGGATGATTTCACCATTTTGGACTGGGAATGTTTACCCAATGACTGTACAACTATTGTACCTTGAAAGCAAATAACTTGTTTTTCATTTTGCCAGCTCATAGCAGGAAAGAATTGCTTTGAGCCTCAGGTGAGACTTTGGGCTTCTGAGTTGATACTGGAACAAGTTAAGACTTTTGGGGACTACTTGGATGAAATGACTGTATTGTTTATGTTTAGTAAACATTACTTTTAGGGAACTATGGGTGGAATACTGTAGTTTGAGTGTTTTCTCCCCAAACCTCATGTTGAAATTTGATTGACCCTCATTGTTGAAGACGGGCCTTATGGGAGGTGCTTGCTTCATGGGGCAGAAATCTCATAAATGGCTTGGTGCTGTCCTGTAGTAATAAGTGAGTTTTTGTTCTTCTAGTTCCCATGAGAACTGGTTTTTAAAAAGAGCCTGGTACATCCTCTCTTTCCCATTCACTTCTTGTCTTGCCATGTAATCTCTGCACACAACAGTTCTTTTTGCCTTCCAAAATCAGTGGAAGCAGCCTAAAGCCTTCAGCTACAAAGCTGTTGGTGGTATGCTTCTTATACAGCCTGTAGAACTGTGAGCCAAATAAACTTATTTTCTTTATAAATTACCCAGCCTCTGGTATTACTTTATAGAAACACAAATGGACCAAGACAGAAATCAAGGGCACAATCTAATTTAAAATAGCTATAAAAATAATATACCTAGGAATAAATATAACCAATGAAGTGAAAGACCTCTAAAATAGACTATAAAATACTGATGAAAGACATTGAAGACAACACAAAAGATGAAAATATATCCCATTCTTATGCACTGGAAGAATTAATATTGCTAAAATATAAACACCACCTAAAACAACTTATAAATTGAGTGCAATATCTATCAAAGTGTCAGTGACATTTTTTACAGAAATAGAAAAACCAATGCTAAAATTCACACACACAAAAACAAACTGCCAAAGAAACCCTGAGCAAAAAGAGTGAAGCTGGAGGCATGGCACTATCTGACTTCAAAGTAAACCCTAAAGCCATAGTAACCAAAATAACAATGGGGTGGCATAAAACAGAAACTTAGACCAACAGCACAGAACAGATAACCCAGAAATACATCTATGTATTTACACCCAACTCATTTTTGACAAAGAGCTCAAGAACCTACATTGGGTAAATGGCAGTCTCTTCAATAAGTGGTGTTGGAAAATCTGAATAATCATAGGTGGAAGAGTAAAACTAGACCCCTATCTCTCACCATATACAAAAATTAAATCACAATGATTAATGACTTACATCTAAGACCTGAAACTATGAAACTACTAGAAGAGGACATGGAGAAATGCTTCAGTACATTGATCTGGACAGAGATTGTTTTGGCCAATACTCCCAGAGCACCGGAAACAAAAGAAAAGTTAGTAGACAAATGTGATTACATCAAGCTAAAAAGCCTCTGCACCACAAAGAAAACAATCAACAAAGAGAATGAGAGTAAACTCTGAATAACCTACAGAATGAGATAATTCATTCACAAACTATCCATCTGCAAAGAGATTAATAACCAGGATATATAGAAAATTCAAACAACTCCATAGCGTAAAAAAGGAATTAAAATGGGCAAAAGATCTAAATAGACATTTCTCAAAGGAATACATGCAAATGGCTAATGGGTATATAAAAATTCCATGACATCACTAATCATCAGGGAAATGTGAATGAAGATCATAAGAAAAAATTATCTCATCCAAATTATACTAGCTTTTTATCAAAAAGACAAGAAATAACTGATATTTGTGAGGCTGTGGAGGGAGGAGAATCTTGGTATACTATTGGTAGAAATGTAAATTAATATAGCCACTATAAAACAGTATGGAGGTTCCTCAAATAACTAAAAATAGAACTACCATATTATTTAGGAATCTCACTACTGCATATATATCCAGAAGAAAGGAAGTAAATATATCCATCGACATTTTCATATCTATTGCTGCACTATTCACAACAGTTAAGATGGATTCAGCCCAAGCATCTATCAGTATCTGAAGGGATAAAGAAAACGTGGTACATATACACAATGAGATATTATTCAGCCATAAAATAGAATGAAATCCTGATATTCACAACAACATGGATAGAACTGGAGGTCATTGTGTTATGTAAATTAAGCCAGGAACACAAAAGCAAATGTTACATATTCTCACTCACATGTGGGAGCTGAAAAAGTGGATCTCCTAGAGACAGAGAGTAGATTGATGGTTATCAGAGGCTGGGAAGGGCAGCAGGGAGAGGAAATAAAGAGAAATTGATTAATGACTACTAAATTACAGTTAGACCAAAGGAATAGTTAACAATAATTGATTGTACATTTCAAAAAAGCTATAATAGAAGAGAACTTGAATGTTCTTAATATAAAGAAAAGACAAATATTTGAGGTCATGGATATCCCAGTTACCCTGACTTGAATATTACACATTATATAAATGTACCAAAATACCACATGTTCCCCCAAAATATATACAACTACAGTTGACCCAGGAACAACAAGGGTTTGAACTGCATGCATTCACTTATAAATGAGTTTTCTTCTGCCTCTGCCACCTGAGACATCAAGGTCAATCCTTTCTTTTTCTCCTCTTCCTCAGCCTACTCATTGTGAACATATTGAGGATGAAGACCTTTATGATAATCTACTTCCACTTAATGAATACCTATGTAGAGAATAATGTATTACTATTCATTAAGAGGAAGTAGATTGTCATAATAATATTCTTAATAATATTGTCTTTTCCCTTGGTTACCTTGCTGTAAGAATAAAGTATGTAATATACATAACATATAAAATATATGTTAATTACTGTTTATGCCATTGGTAGGGCTTCTAGTCAACAGTAGCCTATTAGTAGTTAAATTATTGTGAAGTCAAATGTTATACTCAGATTTTCGACTGCCCCTAACTCCTGCATTTTTCAAAGGTCAACAGTTTTATTTAGCAATAAAAAAAGAATGGGCTTTAAAAGTCTAAAAGATAGAGTTTCAGATGAATATTAATTCAAATAGTTATGTGGGAAATAATCATTAAGATAAAGTTAAATGGGTAATACATATAAAAATTGAGAAAAAATCAACACACATGGAAACTAGATATTAGAGGATAAATATCTCTATTGACAAAAGAAAAAGTAAATAACAGAAGAATAGGCTTTTGTGTCACCTTGACAAAGTAGCTAAGACTAATAAAACAAAAAGATAAATCTTAAAAATTGAAAATCAGACAAAAGAATAAGGAATCATTAAACTATAATAAAGGTAAAAATGGGGACCCAGAAAAGAGAGAAACATATTGAAGTTACAGTTTTTTTGAAAGCACCTGTCAAAACTGGTCATAGCGATTTGAAGATTCACAGACTTGTGGAACATAGATAACAGATCTTTAGAAGTCTGAGATATTGTGGACTTCTGGGAATTTAGGATAAACGTCTTTTATCACTCTAGTCAAATGTTTGTCATTTTTTAAAATTTATATTTTCTATTTTAATTTTATTACTAATTATTATAGTCTTATTTCATTGGTTAGATTATGTATACTTTGGAAATATATTGACTATTTTTTCCATGAATGTGTAGTCTATTTTTATAAATATCCCAACTGCTTTTCATTAATATTCCTCTTTTTCAAAAGGAGGTTTACTCCCTAACACTGGTGTTCAAAACTGGATACATATCTTTAATAGCTACCTTTAAATTCCATCTTTCAGGATTCTTTTAGCTTTTTTAAAAAACTGAAGTATAATATTTTAAGACCCCCCACTTTGATAACTATCTTCATTGTACATTTTAGCTTTTAAAATTATAAACTGTACCTCTTCACCTTAATAACATTTTGCTTAAATTCAGCCTTGCTAGATATTATGTTTGACACTCATGCCTTCACTTAGCTTGTGAGTACCCAAGATTTATTTGTCATCCTGTGGTTTTAGCCTTTTGGAATGCTTTTAAGTACATCCCTTTTCTACAGTAGAGGGATGGGCTTTGCTTTGTGTGCCATCTGAAAACTTTTTTCCTTTAAAAAGCTGAGAGAAGTAGAGCTACATGTTTTGATAAGATAAATTTGTTTGGTGTTTGTTCTGTCCAATTATCTCATTTTTTGTCTTATGTTATATTTACTATTTGCTTTTTTCAATATGTTGTCTGCCTTCTTTATATTTGAACTTTTTGCTGTTTGTATTTCTTTGGGAACTTGTTAAGTTTTTGTTGTTGTTCTTGCTGTTGTTCTAGTGAGCACAATTATGCTAATATCTTTATATAATTCCCTTAGTTTCCGTTCCTTTTACCCAGGAGTCTACTACATGATGTCTCTGTGTAAAATCTTATTACTTTTAATTTCTTACTTGTATATTAACAATGCAATTCTACTTTGTTCTCTCTTTAGAATTTTTAGGTTGTGTTATTTTCACTTTGTCACAGCACATGATATGTGTACATTGTTCCTGCACATTTATATCCACTTTTGTTATATTTTTAGCTCTGCAATTTAATTTATTCAATGCTTTATAGAAGTCACTTTACCAACATTTCCCCCATTCCTGTCTAGGGTAAATGAATTTTGACATTAATAAGATTATTAAGGTAAAGCTCATTAGTACAAAATTAGTATTGGATGTTTAAAACTTATTTTACATAGCCTTCCCTCTTGAAGGAAAGTTTGGTTTGATGTAAAAAAACACTTGAACAACATTTTCAAGTGTGTTTAGATTTGATAATTATACATGTTATAATTTTATATGTATCCACAAGATGATAAGAATAGAGTTTTCCATTAACATATAAATAAAGTCTTAAAAATGAAATGACAAATAATTGCTCCAAAATAAGGCAAGATGATGAATGGAGACAAGAACTGGTAAGGATGGCAACAGTACATTACAGGATGAAATAAAATATTGATGCTTTCATCATATGTAAATGTTATGAATGATCCGATGGAAAGACAAAAATTATCAAACTGAATTATTTTAAGCCCCAGTAAAAAAAAATGTATTCAAATCATTAAAAAGTTAATGAAATTATGATATCACATACAACTATCATGAAACACATAGTATATCTGCATTAATAATTGCAATATAGCCTTCCTAATTTATATGTCTCTAACTATATAACTGCAAAATGAAAAATAATAATTACCAGAAAAAAATAAAAGTTAATAATTACAGTGAAAAATATTAACTCACAATTCTATGTAATTGATAGGGAAGTAAGACAAAAATGATCAAGGAGAGAATATTTGAAATAAATGAGATTTATATAGAATCTTACATCTAAATTCTTCAGGCTATGCAACTTTATTTCACACTCACATGGAGAATGTACAAAGATTATTCATATACTTCTGAGGCATAAAGCAATATTGGTACATTTCAAAAGTTTTGAATTTATACAGAACATTTTCTGACCTCATGAGAATCAAGTCAGAAAGCACTAAGAACAGCAAAAATCACCAAATACCACAATGCTCAAAAACTGTCCAAGAGGAGCCTTCTGGGAATTAAAGGTCATGGTGTACCCTGAACACAGCATATAATTAACTGAATTCTGTCCAAACGTGAAGGAACAAGAGAGGGCAAGTAAAGGGAGACAACAAAGTATACATCACTCAAAGTGGTTACAACATTTGTGAGAAATATAATTAAACACAAAGGATAAATTCTACTCCCCAAAACTTTATCTCTACTTCAGGTTGTGTTCTTTGCTTTGCTTATTTCCCCCTTAACTTTCATAATTTTTAAAATATGTATTTACTTTGAATTTTCTATTTTTAATTTTTGTGGGTACATAGTAAGTGCATGCATTTATGAAATACATGAGATATTTTGATATAGGCATACAATGGCTAATAACTATATCAGGGTAAATAGAGTACCCATCACTTGAAGCATTTATTGCTTCTTTGTGTTACAAGTAATCCATTTAGCCATCATAAAATTGAGTCAGTTACTTTGTTTTCAAAGCAGTATATTTTCATTGGAAAAAACTGAGCCCACCATTCGACTGCTGGGCATATATTGATTTAGGCATATAGTCTCTGACTTAAACAAAACTGAATATAATACAAACCAGAAGCCCAAAAAACCCCCAAAATTATAAATAGCACCATATGCAGAGATGGAATAAAGAAGTCCGAAGATTTTCTAAATTCTTAAACTGATTTTCTCTTGAACTTTTCATCAAGATCTCAGAAAAGATAAGGTTAATAATAAACAAAGAAAAAGTAAAGTCAATCTAAGATAACGATATAACAAGAATTTTTCAATACTAGGAAAAAAAAAGTGAATACCATACGGGGAAAATGTTCAACCTCGTTAGAAATTAAAAAACAACAAAAGTCAAATTTAAAGTACTAAATATATGTATGTGTGTGTATGTGTGCATATATATAAAGTGCTATGTTATAAAGTGCTATATACATAGCACTTTAAAGTCTAATAAATAACCTCTTTTACCTACAAATTAGCTATCAGAGCAAAAGTAGGCTGAGATGGTCACTTTGATACACTGCTTACAAGAGTGTAAATTTGTATAATCTTTGAATAACAATTTTACAATCACAGACCTCAGAACGTTTCATTACCTCTGCCCTTGTAACTTTTATATTCAACATGAGAAAATAATTCAAATGAAATATAATGAATAAAAGCATTATGTTGTTGTTTATAACAGCAAAAACAATGAAAATGTCTAATAAGAACAGAATGCTCACTTTAATTGTTGTACTTGCATTATGAATGTTCATCAACCATTAAAAATTATGTTTATTCAGGGGTAGTTAGAAGATGAGAAAGTACTTATGATTAAATTAATAATACAGATAAAATTATATAAAACTATGATCCCAGCTATAAACAAATAGCTCCCCTAACCTCTGGCAGAAACAAGACAGAACAATTCTAGAGGAAGATATTTCCAATTCAGACTCATTGACTCTTCCACTGATGAATTCAATAAAATATGTACTAAAAAAGAATTGCAAAATACAAGGGTAACCAGCTACTTTCTCTCAGAGTCACAAACAGCAACAGATTTTGATTCTTAAGAAATAACAAATATAATAACTGACCTATATAAAGGGTAAAAATTATTTTTAGTATCTTTGAAGAAACAATAAAGGAAAGAAATGATGGCTAAGAAATAAGAAGCCATTGAAAATAATAAAGTTAAGTTGAAAAAAGAAACTGTAGGGTCCCCTAGTCCTGCCCACTTTCTTTCTGTGTCCTAAGAAACACAGAATGCCTTGAGCACTCTGTGACCCAGCCAGCTGCCCGTTTTTCCTGGCAGGTTTGAACCGGAGCTGCGGCCCTGAACATTTCCAGACACTGATCAAGATGTTTGGGGTGCTGATCAAAACACTGAAAGAAACTGGCCTGTGCCCTGAGCCAAGTTCTTTAAACTTGTGTATGAACTCCATAACCTGACACCATCGCTGCAGACATACTGAGGTAGAGCATCCCTTTCTCTCTGCCTGAGGATATACTGCAATTCTCTGTGAGCTCCTCTAACACATGCTTTGGATTGGTCACCCTGCAGTTTATTGCCTCTTTCTTTGGAATCCCAAAGATCTCCCTTGTGAGAACTTTATTGCTACAGCATTTGGAGCAACTCAGTTGGGGGTCAGCTAAAATAAGAACCAAACAGAATCTGTAGAATAAAAATATGCATGATCACACACACGCAGATACACACGAACAAAGATATAATACACAATAGAACTGAATGCATATTTAAATATTGCTAAGGAATTGGTAAACTAAGTGACAGAGTCGAATGGTAGATGCCATTTTTTTTCTTAGGGTAAAGCTTTGTTTCTAACAATCTACATTCCTTATACAGTAAGTCCTCACTTAATGTTGTTGATAGGTTTGTGGAAACTTCAAAGGCATACAAAAAGCCAGCTTTACCACAGGCTAATTGATATAGCCAGAGTTATGTTCCTATGGCATATTTATGGTCATAAAAATATTACCAACTTGTAAATAATGACCAAATCACTTCTAATATTAAATCTTAAAATAAATGTGAGCTATACATGTATTTAAGAAAGATGAATAAAAGTATCAGTATAAAAACAAATAAGGTAATTATTTACCTACTTATTCCAGTTCAGGGTTGCAGGTGGCCTGAGCTTCTCCCTGTAGCTTAGAACACCAGACAGGAAGCAACCAGCCCTAGGCAGGTAGTATCACCAGGTGCACTCACAGACACCCCCATACTGACTCCGACTGGAGTATCATTAGATACACCAATGAACTGAACCTGCATAACTTTGGAATGTGGGGAAGACCTGGGTACCCAAAAAAAAACCATCCAGACATGGGGAAAACATGCAGACTCCATACAGACTGTGGCCACTACTGGGAAATAGTTTTTTTTTTTTTTTTTTTTTTAACTTTATAAGGAAACAATGTTGAACGAAATGACTGTTCTTCAAAGGCCTGCTGTACCTGAATCTGAAAGCAGAGAATTAAATTTTGCAAACATTCACTCAAGCAGGATTGGCTAACATTTAGGATCAACTGAATATATTATATATTATGAAATACTCCTTTCTTTGTTCCTGATGATCTTATTTCATAATTTCTCCTACTCATGTGCTGTAGGCGGAACTGATATGAATAGCTATTTTATTTATATTGGTGATCTACACTAATGTAGTCTCATTGCTTGGGACCTTGTTTTGAGCCATATAAATGTCCAAATTGATTCCGTCAAGGATGCCTTTAGAGGACTTCATTGTGATCGCTATATAGAATGTGAAAGTTCACAAACACTGTCATTGTAAACACCTAACATTACGGGGTTGGAATATATGTAACAGATCTGTAGTATAAGCAGTCACCTTGAACCCAGCTATTTTTTTTGTTGTTGTTTGGAAATGCCGATCTGCAAAAGACATAACAAGTACATCTTCAGTTTTTGATTTTTTACATGTTCAATAGAATCATTGAATGAAATAGTCAAATGATTTAGAATAGTATTGACAAATGATATTAATCTTTCAAAAATATTTTTTGAACTAATAAATAGAACCTTCTGAGCCTATAGACAGCATTAATTCAGACTTTGGTAATGAAAAAATATACATAATAAAAGAAAAAAATCAACATTTATTGAGTGTATCCTGTGTGCCAAGAACTGTGCCATTTGTTCTACAAATGTTTTATTTTAACTCCACAATGACCTTAAAGCTAATATTATTTTATAAATAAGAAAGCCAAGTCTTAGAGGCTAATAATGTAATATGTCACAAAAAGAACTGAAGTTCATGACTTCAACATAGGATTATGAGATGGTATAGCTTGTATCTCTTCTTATATAATACACATGCCTACAATTTTAATACAATTCATAAGTCCTTTATAATCATCTTTTTTAAAACTGAGCTATATAGTATATTTCATTTATTACTTATCTTTTTGTATTTATAATCAAATTTAATTTGCTTTTATATTTCATTTGTTTTATTTTCACAATTTTACAATTAAATTCTTTTAAGTTTTCCAAAGAAGAGACCATTCCAAAGGCATGTACAACCTTCAGATACTAGAAAAAGGGGAAATACATCCCAACTAATCTGAAGACTTTGGTGTATTAGTTACACCAAAATCAGTGATCAGAGTAGGATAAAGTTGTACATAAATCTAAGCATATACATAGAAAAATCTAAACAAAAATACAATACTGTATATATATTAAAAAATCAGGTTGAATTTATCTAAGAAATTCAAGGATGACTTTACACTAGCAAAACTAAAACTAAAACCCATGTAATCATCTGCATACATGCACAGTACTCATTTAGTAAATGCCAACTTTAATTAGAGACAAAAATTCAAGAAAACCTAGGTAAATCTGGAATTTTTTTATCTGATAAAAATGATACTGAGAAAATTAGCTTTGAATAAGCATTACTTTAAATAGAAAATAACACAATATTATATGTAAAAACAGGAACCAATCAAGGTGCCCCAAAATCTACTTTTATTTCATATTATATGGAATATTTTGGCCATTGTATTAAGGAAAAAATTAATTAAAAGTATAACTTTATTAAAAGAACAAATAAAATTATTATTACCTACAATGTGATTTTAAAGTACCAAAGTTTTGAACAAGAAATTATATTGCTGGGGTTCTCTAGGAGTACTTGAATATCTGCAAATAAACATCAAAGATTATCATTTTAGCATTTCTCATAGTAGTGAAAAATTGAGAAAAATGATTTAATAAATGCTAATTAATAGAGAATTTGGAAAGTAACATTGTTTTATAACGGATCAGAAAAATAAATAAAAGAACTAAATGAGCAGGTTTCTTACAAAATAATTCACACAGTATCATCTCATTATCAAATCCATTCATGGGTGTTTGTGTGTGCACCCATGTGTATGTATAAGATGAGGAATAGTTAAATACATTGAATAATATTAGCAGCAATTTTAACAATTAAGTAGCTCCAAATGTAGTTCATAAAAGGTCTCCAAGATACTCATTTAGTTGGGAAGAAAAAAAAATAATAAGTTTATAAAGCATGGACACAATTACATAAGAATGTTAATTAAAATTACAGATGTTCAAATATGCTTATATTAATTTTTATGCACAGGAAAGCACTGCATCGTTAGCAGTGTTTACTGGGATAATGAGTTGAGAGAGAATGAAATGTTTCAATAACTCTTTCCAGTATCAAAATTTGTATTATTTAGTTTTTCCATTAGCATTAAGGAAATTGTAAAACAACCAATTAAAATGAAATGTATTACATTATCTCATATAATAGGAAAAAAGCTAAATTTTTACTGTTTTCTTGCTGAAAATACATTATTTCAAGAAGTCTTTGTTTTTCCATGAATCCAAATGCTTCATTTCCTTTTTTTCTTAATATGCCACAAAATTATTTTAACCTGTTTTCTCCACAGTTTGGCTCTTCCATGTGCATTAATTTCTGTGTATGTCCTTCTTCAGCTTGAGAATTTCCAAGAAGACTGAGAGAAAAGACTGAAAGGCGGCTCAAGACTTGTGTATAGAGTTTGAGATTTTACCTTTCTAAAAGGCATGATATCCCTGGGTCAGAAATAAAAGACTGCTGCTCACAGCAATAGCAGTAGCATGTGAATTAACATCTGCTTGCGTCATTTCACTGTGTCCAGCTTCCTATTGGGACATGCAAACAGAGTCAAATGACATCTGAACATACATTGACTAGTATTACAGAAGAGGCGCTCTGAGCTTAGAATATAAATATGTTATTAAAGATCAGTAACCAAGCCTGAACACTGCTCCAGAGGGAGACACTATTTCTATCTGCCCGAATTGTTTATTACAAAAACAAAACAAGAAAATTCTTGAACAGATAGTTCAGAACTGAAAAACAAAATGAAAGAAAGTAACAGTCAGTGGCTGTACTTGCAAGACATACATGCCTAAATACAAAATGTCAAAAGACATATAAAGGTTGTTTGGATAAGTGACTATCCAACACTGTTGCAAGGGTCTTTCATATAACTAATTTGTAGAGTCATATCTATCATAAGTAAATGCCTTACATTCTTTAATTGGATGATCTTATGTTAATAGATGTTTAAGAATATGCAGAGCAGAAACCTAATTATGTAAAATCTCAATGATAGAAGAAAAAAGTATTAAAATTTAAGATGAGGGACCTTCCACTTCTAGTAGAAATTGTCAAGTAAAAAACATTGTAAGACTATATTCCAAAATAGAAATAGAAAGATATTTAGGAAAAGTAGGTTATATTCCCCTGCATTTTGTGAGACTACACCAAGAAATTAAGTTGAAAAGTGTTTAGTAAAATTAAACTAAAGATATTTTTAACTTGTTTTTCCTTTCTCCTTGGAAATTCAATTGATTTCAGGGATATGCTTAAGGAGAGAGGTACTTTTTTCCATGGAAAAACCCAGAAGGCACGAATTTAAAAAAGTGATCAAGGTTAAGGTCAATGCATCACTACTTACTGACATCAAGTAACTCCTACTGGAAAGGAACTCCACTAAGAAAGGCATAACATCACTTCTGTGGTATTCCTGCCAAAAAGGCATAGGCTTAATCTAATGATGAAAAAGCATAAGACAAATCAAATTTAGAGGACATTTCACAAAACAGCAGACCAGTTTTCTCCAAAAGCATCAAGGTCATGAAAGACAGGGAAAGAGTCAGAAACCGTCACAGGATAAAACTATGGGGAAGCAGTATTATGGAATGCTGGATTGGATCCTGAAAGAGAAAAATATAGTAGTAGATAAGTTAGTGAATACTGAATGAAGCCTGTATTTTAGTTAGTAATATGCAGTCATATTTAATTCTTAGTTTTGTTAATCATATTGTGGCTAAATAAAGGTCAACATTACAGGAAGTGGGTGAAAAGTATATAGGCACACTCTTTAATTTTTTAAATTGTCTTTGTTTTCTTTTCTAGTGTAAGTCTAAAAAATTTTATGAAACCAAGAACAAAAATATGAAAAATAAACAATTTTTCAACATATATACCAGTCTTATGTATACCGAGGCATTATAGATTATTAATTTAATGAATTCCCCCAATGAGTCATACCTTCCTGTATCCATACCTTTACACATTAAAGTTTTGGCTGTGTGATTTGCCTTGGCCAATGACAAATCAGCAAACATGAGGCAAATAGTGACTTAATTAGCACCTGAGCATCAGGATTTGCCCTTCTAGAATGCTGTTACTGCTTATTCTCCTACAGCCTAACCTGCTAGCTGGGCCAATAAAATAAGAATAAGTCATCTAACCACCAGAAAGAAATGTAAGTGAGACTTCTGTGGGTCATCTAGCCCAGTCAAGCTGCCAGATAACTAAAACTATAAGAGAGACAAAAGATAAGACCAGCAGAAATATCAGCCAGATGATCCACCAACATTGAAAAATTATGAACAAGTATCCCATTGTATTAAACTGTAGATACAGATGCTATTTCTTTTGGAAACTACTCAACTATGTACCTACTTTGGTGTTTCTCTATGCTGAATAAAGTGAACATAACAAGCAATATTTTCTCTTTAAATGGACCTGCATCATTTGTAGTCTAATATAACTAATGTCAGAAAAATGGCCATGGCCTCTTACATGTCTTGTACACACAAGGATTTTCTATTCTCTACTTCTGTCAAAAAGAAGGTGAACAGAATCATTAAGCAATGGATTATCTCTTATAAGTGTCTACTCATGTATGAAGAAATAGTTCATCACTGTGAATGAGAAACGGACAGTGTCTGTTTGACTAGTATCTACTTGTACTAACAGTTGCTTTACTTTATTCAGTACAAACCTCTGGCTATAAAAAGAATGGTAATTTATTTTTATTATTTTTTTTATTATACTTTAGATTCTGGGGTACATGTGCAGATCATGCAAGATTGTTGCATAGGTACATTCATGGCAAGGTGGTTTGTTGCCACCATGGCCCCCGTCACCTATACCAGACATTTCTCCCCATGTTATCCCTCCCCCACCCAAGGAATGGTAATTTAATGGAATATTGAAAGCTGTTGCTTAAAGATATGGCCTTTTACTGGGCACAGTGGCTCACTCTTGTAATCCCAGGACTTTGTAAGGCCGAGGAGGGTGGATCACCTGAGGTTGGCAGTTCAAGACCAGCCTGATCAACGTGGAGAAACCCTGTCTTTACTAAAAATACAATATTAGCCAGGTGTGGTGTCACATGCCTGTAATCCCAGTTACTTGGGAAACTGAGGCAGGAGAATCACTTGAATCCGGGAGGCAGAGGTTGCAGTGAGCCGAGATTGTGCCATTGCACTCCAGCCTGGGCAATAAGAGCAAAACTCTGCCTCAAAAAAAAAAAAAAAAAGGAAAGATGTGGCCTTTTAAATGTAACAACAACCAAAAACAGGTTAAGGCATATCCAGATCTTTTGGTCAATTATTTTCTCTGGATTTACAAAATCTCTGAAGTACAACACCTACCTAAAAGTATTTCTGAAGTTTCAGTCTCTTATAATTGTTTTGAAAAATACCACTGACAGGCTCTGATTCAAGGGAATAAATGATGTTTCTGAAAGGAAGCAGAGACAGCCTCTATCTTCTAAGTACAATTTTAAAGTATTTATATTGTTGCTCTTTTAACACCTTGCCTTTATTGGTCAACGTCACTCTTCATCAGATGCTGATTGCCAGGAACTCTTGGACTCCCCTGAAGCCCACAGCTCAGGAAGAAGACCTCAGGTGCTTCTGTCATCAGTTATTCTGTCTTCTCCTAAGGACGCAGAGAATTAGTCATTGGACACTTCCCTGGGGTCTTCTTTTTAAATGTGTTTTTACTTTGAGGAATGCTGCCATGCTAATACAGATAATGAATTGTAAAGAATTCTTTTTTTTCAAGGTGGTGTTTCAAATGCTTCACTCTTTTGATGAAAAATTTTTTTTGAAAAAATGTAAAAATAATAGAAGTGAAAAGCAAATTCATAATTATTCACAGATAATGTAATATTTTATATTAAAAATTCCAAATAATCTAGTGAAACATTATTATAATTAAGATGAGAATTTATCAAAATTATTGAGTGTAATGTTAATATACATAAATACATCAACAGTATTGACTATAAACTATCAACAACAATTTGGAAAATAAAATACTAGATGATGCCACATAAAAAAAAAACTTCAAAGATTATCAAATGTAAGTCTACAGTAAAACACTATTACATAAACATTTTGAATCTAGAAAAAATAAAAACATCAAATATTGGTAAAGGTGAGGAACAACCAGAACTCTTACACACTTTTGGTTGGAGAAAAAGTGTCAGAAGTAATTGGGAAATAGTTTTGGGAAAGTCTTGTAAACTTAAATAGTCATCTTCTCCATTCCCTAGTATATCCACTTCTAAATATTTACCCAAGAAAAATGAAAATATATGTCCACACAAAGACTTTAGCCTATTTATATCAACTTAATTCATCATAAAACATAATAGGAAACTACCCAAAATATTATAAACAGGAGAAAGGATAAACAAACAACAATTATTAATACAATTGAATAGTGCTAAGTAATGAAATGAAGAAGAATCACTAACCATGATGATATGAATGAAAATCACAGCTATAACCAAACCAAAAGATGCCTGGAAAAATGTGCCTACTGGAAAAATGTGTTCATTTATATATAAAATGCAGAATTAATCTGTGGATTAACTGAGAAGAGGCAGAGATAAATTTTTGTGGTAATGAAAACATTCTACATCTTGTAGAATTATTTTTTTACTAGTAAGTCAAATTTATCTTAAAAAGGAGATGGCTAAAAAATCTTTGAACTCCAATTAGTAAATAATAAATTTTCTTTACAGAGTGATATCAATTACAAATTTTGAATCGAAGGGAGTAACATATATGGAAGAGGGAAAACATACATAATATGGACTCATAAATATTATTTTTCACTACATTTCTTTAGAGAAATGCCTGACTCTAAGATGGAGCAGAGAAAATATAAAGTAAGCCTAGAACACTTGTTTTGCCCCAAAAACTAAGGACAGTCTCAAAGAGTAACAAGCTGTTTCAGAGGACTCAGGAACCAGCCTGAAACATTTTTGACTGACTACATCTGGGAAAATTTGAATTTCAAAATATATAATGATACAAATGGATTATAATTTTTTGGTGAAAAAACAATTCATAAATTCATATCAATGAAGGAAGGAAGGAAGGATAAAAGAAAGGATAGGAAAAAAAGAAAAGAAAAGGGTGACAGTAGATGCCACCTTTGCAGTGAAGAGTTTGTAGGAAAATTACTTAGTCCAAACAATCTAAATTAGTGATATAAGAGTTAAATAGAAATTATTTAGGCAGATAGTGAGGATAAGAGAGTCTTTGGTAAAGTTTTTATTATTATTGTACTTTAAGTTCTGGGGTACCTGTACAGAAAGTGCAGGTTTGTTACATAGCTATACATGTGCCATGGTGGTTTGCTACAACCATCAACCCGACATTTATGTTAGATATTTCTCGTCATGTTATCCTTCCCACAGCACCCCACTCCCCAATGGGCCCCGGTGTGTGATGTTTCCCTCCCTGTGTCCACGTGGTCTCATTATTCAATTCCCATTTATGAGTGAGAACATGCAGTGTTTGGTTTTCTGTTCTTGTGTCAGTTTGCTGAGAATGATAGTTTCCAGCTTCATCCATGTCCCTGCAAAGGACGTGAACTCATCCTTTTTTATGGCTGCATAGTATTCCATGGTGTATATACGCCATATTTTCTTTATCCTATCTATCACTGATGGGCATTTGGGTTGGTGCCCAGTGTTTGCTATTGTGAACAGTGCCACAATAAACCATATGTGTGCATGTGTCTTTATAGTAGAATGATTTATATTCCTTTGGCTATATATCCAGTAATGGGATTGCTGGGTCAAGTGGTATTTCTGGTTTTAGATCCTTGAGGAATTGCCACACTGTCTTCTACAATGGCTGAACGAATTTATACTCCAACCAACAGTGTAAAAGTGTTCCTATTTCATGTAAATATATATATAAATACATATACATACATATAAATATATGTTTATATATTATATAGTATATTTTATATAGAAATATATAATTATATAGTATATTTTATATAGAAATATATAATTATATATTCCTGTGTATAATTATATATATAATATAAAAACATACATGCATACTCCTATAAGGGAATATATAATTATGTATCCACACTCCTATAAGGAAATCATATTTTAGTTTGAAACTACTAATTAACAAATAAGTAATTTGCTCAGAAGTTTCCAGTGACATCAGCTACCACAGGCTTTCTGACAAATACAAAAACATTCAGAAAACTAACAAAGACAAAGCCACTTTATTGATATTTCCTTACAAGCACTATTCAAGATAGACTAGTATGCTGCTAGAGTATGATGTTATGAACCAAAATTTTTGGCAATTTCTTCTTATCTGTTCATATTCAGAAATGAATTGAAACTCATACTATTTGCCAAAAGGTTGCAAATAAGAGAACAACCCTTCACATGAGTAAATTGCACCCTAATGACTTTAATAGATAAGTAATTTGAATACTAAGTACAAAAAAGTGTTTGTGATAACACATGTATTTTTCCTTCATGCATATATCTTTGAAACAAATTTGAAGGCAAAAGTTCCTCTTCATGTATAGAAACCAGAATCTGTTAACTGGATACCTAATTTTTAACATTGTTTCTTTGTTTTACAGATAAATATTTTATATACAAGATTGTTAAAATAGGTAAATGGCTGGTGTCTAGGTGATATCTCTGAAATTTCATCCACAAATTTAATTGGAAAGTCCTTTTTGAATTAATCATTTGCTGTAATACCTTTTACTATGAAACTTAATTTGTTATTTAGTCACAGCCATTAATAAATATAATATGTGCAATTATCAGATATTCTTAAAAGAGTACCAGACAGTGAAGAGGACTTAACATAACTTGCTGAATGTTTGAATAAATGTTAAAGAAAGTAGGCAATTATTTTATCTGAGAACAGAAAAGAGACACTCAGAAAATGAATATTATTTATCTTTTATTTAATTCAGTGCATCATTGTTATTTGCATCCTGAGAGTTTATTAATGTTTTGAGTGTCTGTTTATGATATAAGTCAAAAAATTTGAATAATAATGTAAAAGCTTTTAAATATTTCTATCTGGTCAAAAATATAAAACTGAGTTTACTTGGCTGAAATATTTTTCCCTCTTCTCACTTTCAAGTGATAGACTAAATCCTTTATTCCCTTTTATCTGAGAATCATACTCTTTTGTTAGCCTTGAAGATAATAAAACTACACTTATTTCATGCTAATAAAGTTAGAGACATCACAAAATCCTAAATTTTTATCATCTTCACAAAAGATTAGATGTGTGATTATCAATAGACCGATAGACATTATAAATACAAAAGTCTAATGAAAATGATATAAATGAAACACAGTAAAAATGAAGAAGCATGCATTCAACAAGCTCATCAACCAACTCAACACAACTGAGTAAAAAATGAGTAAACTTATCCCTTGAGATCAGGATCAAGGCAACAATAATCTCTCTCACTTTTAGTTTCAAAAGTCCTAGTAAGTGAAAAATACAACAAAACAAAGAAATAAAAGTCATAAAAAATAAAAATGATAAGTCTATTTATATAAGCAAGATATTTGCATGCAAATTCATAGTCTATAGATCTATAACAAAATCTTCAGATTTAGTAAAATAAATTTGGAATGTTCCAGGGTACCAGGTCAATTATATATGTGCATAAATAACTGGAAATTTGTTTTAACTTAATTTAATTTAAATTTTAGAGGTGGGGGTATGTGTCATCCAGGCTAGAATTGAACTCCCTCCTGGGCCCAATTGAGCCTTTCACCTCAGTCTTCCAAGAAGTTGGGACTATAGCCACATGGAAATTAATTTTTAAAGTAATAGTTACAATAGCATCAGGAAAAATAAAATAGGTATAAAGTTAACAAAAATAGATACAGAATTTGCATGTCACCTACAAATACTGAATAAGAAATCAAGAATGTCTTAGTAAATGAATAAATATATTGAGTTAATGGATTGGAATATTCACTATTTTTATGATGTTCAATAGTCTCCTAATTGATCTATAGAATGAATGCAAACTAAATCTAATTCCCTGCATTTTTGTTGTATTGACTATCTTATGCTAATTTTATATAGAAAAGGACAGCATAGATAATTACCAAAACAAGTAGAATAAAGAAAAACAAAGTTGGAAGATTTACTAAAATCTGTTGTATTGGGAAAGGCAGTACCTATCCTAGATAGATTTTGTGTGAAATCGATCTTTCTCTGTTTCAGACTCAATAAGTACATCTTTGTTCTGCTTAAGCACTGTGCTTCAATGGCCCTCAAGCTTGCCCCTCGTTTTCAATATTTTAGACTTCACAGAGGTGGTATCAGGGTCCTTCTACTGCGGCACTAGTGGGGTGCTCATAGGCCAGTCGTACTGCATTGTCTTCCAGGAGAGACCATGGCGACAGATGTCCACTACTGAAGCTGATCTTGCTCTGTATCTTTTTGTGAGTAAAGTAATTCCCACCAAGTACTTGACTTGTGGATTTTTGGTGACTCCTATACCAAGAAAGAGTGAGCAGAAGTACTTGGACTTCTATTCCTGGTGGCTGGTATTCTGATGATCTTCAGTATCCTCCATAGTGAGAGTCCCCTTCTGGCATTAGTAACTAGTGCACAGTGCTCTGCTCTACATGTGCTATCATGTTCTGGACAAACGAATGACACAGAAAAGATAGAGAGCACATAAACAGACACATAAAATATAGTCTGCTATTCATTTATAACAAGGCAAAGTAAATTCAGTGGAGAAAGTTTTATTCATTCAACCAGTGGTGCTTAAAAACTGTAACTTCAGTACATGTATCAAAACTTACACAAACATTAAATCAATATGAACTATAGATTGTAATATAAAATTTAAAACTATAATTCATAAATTACATAATATATAGAGAAAAATCTTCATAGCTAGGTATTAGAAAAAAGCTTTGTTTTATGCCACAGTACCCATTACAAGAAAAATGTAGATAAATGGGACTTACTCTAAATTAGAAACTATTTTTTCATGAATAAGTGAACTAAATCCTGCTAAGTGAATGAAAAGACAAACCATGCATTGTTTAGTGAAAGGAATCAGAGACTCTTGAAGTGGTTGATTCACTTGATGATTAGGAGCATCTTGTGCTGCCTGAAAATAAGGAAATATTCAAAAAAGTCTGGAGATATGCTGAAATGTCCCAGAAAACAACCTTAAAAAGCTCGTAAGGGCTAACATTAGAAAATTTTTAGTAAAAATAAATAAATAAATAAATAAATTCATTGGATTATGACCCAGAAATGTTCATTAAGTGGCAAATGAATAAACAAATTGTAGGACACCTAAACAGTAAAGTATTACTCAAAAATCAAAACAACGAGCAACTAATACATAGATAAGGTGGTTAATTGACAACTAATAAAATTGAGATGGGTCTGGATTATTCAAACCCTCTCCATAGTTAAAAGAAATAGGAACTGATGGAGCATAATAGTAGTAATTTATTTTTTTAATAAAATTATCTTGTAGAAATGAAAAAAATGAAGATAATTTAAATTACATTGCACAGCTCTTGGATAATATATTTACTATAGGTCCATCCAAGTGTTATTGATCATTAAGTGTTCAAGTACTATTAATTGAGCTTCTATTTTGACTCAGGAATTTTGTAAATTTTTAAGGGTATAACAGTAAGCAAGACATATTTCCTTACTTTTAAAAGCGTCCCATCTAATTAAAGAGACACAAGAGTTTCTCTCCCTCAAACTCACCCCTTCTTTCTCTCTCACACACACATACATAAATGCAAAGACAGCATTTTTAAAATCCTCCAATGAATTTGAAGAATTCCAAACTCTAATCAAAGTCTCAGCATCTTATTATCTTCTGAAACACAACTTTGATCCTATGCCATCTTGCACTTTCTAAGGTTCCTACATGTCCTATAATGATGTACTAATAAAAATAAAAGCACCCATCTCCTCCTTCATTGCCTAGTGAATTCAACACATTCAACAACCAGATTTTTGAAGAAGATAAATTAGGTGCAGCTGTAAGGTCATCTCAGGGCTGACTGTTGATTGAAACATGAAGGATACATTTTTAAATTCAATACTAAGAGAGAACTGATTTATGTTAGTTCATCAAAAGATAAGGTAAGATTTTACTCATTAATAGGTCACAGGCTTAATCCCTTTTCCACTTGAGCTGCAAACTATTTCTAGGTTTTAATGAAACTAGTTCAATGATATTTTTAGGATTGCAAATGTATTTTAACTACCAGGATCTAAGTTAAAGAAAACCTGTCTTGAAAATATGATTTTCTAAAATTTTACAATTTCTGGAATTTAGATCTAGTTTATATATGTAGATATATAGAAGTAGATATAGATATCTATATGTGTATGTGCATATCTATATCTGTATATGTGGGCATATCTATATTTATATATGTGTATATAGATACTCACACATATATACAAATAAACACACACATATATACCCAACTTCTTTCTGTTTTTCTTCCTCTAGGAAAGAGAAAGCTGACACATAGTAGTCACTGTGACTACTCATTAATTATAGTATGTAACTAGAACTAATCAATTGCTTTGCCCCATTTGCTTACCAAAATGGCTAAAATACTGAACTCTCCATTTCCTTGCAAGATCAAATCTATATCTGATCTTGGATTACTTTTACAAAGTAGTCACAGAACTGCAATAGGATAACAAAAACTTTCTGAATTTTACATGGACCCAATGGTTTGTAAGATATCCTGACCTAGCATTACAACATCTTGTGGATAGTAATTAAAACTACACAACTGTCTTAATTTGGAGTTTTAAAATATGTTTGATTCATAGTAACTTAGTAGAATATGTGTCTTTTAATTTAATGTCTGATTTAACCTGATAATCAAAAATATCTGATTTCTCAAAATATTACTGAGATAAATATCTTAGTCCAATAGGAACACATGGACTCAATCTCAAATATTAAAAATAATATACATAACTGAGAAACATACAGAACTTAATCTGATTTATCACTCAGTATATTTCCTTCTACACAATTGTTCAAGATGGTTTTGCATTTGTATAACCTCCTTACATATCCTCCCTTCAGGGTAGCTTTTAAGTTGGGTATCTTCCCCAGATATTCTAGGATTATCTATCTCCTACCACCCTAATACACAGTAACTTGCTTTCATCTAGTCTTCCTAATTTTCATCTTGTGCTATGTATCTGAATTCTACATCTTTACCATCCTTTTCAGGATCATATCTTATTTGGACTCTTCAAATGGCCTTTATACATTTTTATTAATATATGCCTGTAATAAAGAAGTTTAGATATTAACTTGACTAGATTAAGGGATGTCTAGATATCTGGTAGAGCAGCATTAGCAGGTGTGTATTGTGAGAGTGTTTCTATAGGAGACTGGCATATGATTTGGTGGAATGAATGGAGAAGATCCCATCTAAATATGGGCCAGGCGCCATCCAATGGACTGGGAGCCCTGATAGAACAAAAAGACAGAGGAAAGGAGAATTCACTCTTTGTTTTCTGAAGCTGGGACACCCTTCTTCTCTTGCATTTGGATATAGACATCAGAACTCCAGGTTTTTGTTCTTTGGACTCCTGGACTTGTACCAGCATGACCTCACCTCCTGCCCCTACCACATTCACAGGCTTTTGGCCTTGGGTTCAGAGTTACTGATTGCTTCTCTGATTCTGAGGGTTTTGGACTTGAACAGCCATGCTACCAGCTTCCCTGGCTTCCCAGTTTTCAGACAACATTCTATGGAACTTCTCATCCTACATAATCATGTGAGCAAATTCCCTTAATAAATCTCCTCTCTATGATCTATGAACCTATCTATCTATCTATCTATCTATTTACATATCTGTATCCTATTCATTTGGTCTTTCTGGAAAACCCTGAATAATAAATTGATTACAAATTTTACCAATATAAACGATATGTAGTATACAATTCACAGATGATAAAATATTTAATACCCTTTCTTGCAAATTTTATATAGCTAGTTGATTCTAGCATAATTTTTATGGATTATTTTTCCAGCTTGCATGAAGTATAATTGACAAATAAAAGTTGTATGCATTTAAGATATACAACTTTATGATCTGATATACATGTACATTGTGAAATAATTCCCAGAATCAAAGTAATTAACATATACATTACATCATTGCCATTCTCTTTTCTGTTGTTGTTGTTCTTTCTTGTATGCATGTCTGTGTGTGGAAAGAACATTTAAAAGCTACATGATTTTAAATCAACTCAGTACCTGCCTCTTATATTACATATAGATTCATGCTCTGCAGCTTGACATGAACTCACAACTGCATGCCCTCACAACCTGTCCCCCAAGTAATCAACCTTTTCTTGGCTTTTAAAAACTTATTTAAGTAGCTATTGTATGTTCATTTAGCTCTTTCTCCTACAGATAAAATATCCACAGTAACTTCAATGATTCCTCATAAGCCACATAATATAGTACAGTGATGTCAAACTGTAACTGAAAGATGTCTAGCAGTCATACAAATCTAATTTTCCATCACCCAGTAGTAGACTCGTGAGGGCTTGGCAGAGTCAGAATATTATGTGGCTCTGTGCTCTGCATTTTTACTTCAAGCACAGGTTGCATAGTTCTGATGGTATTTGTTTTACATACAACATACCTATTAGGGATGCTTGAAGATTTCATCAAACAAATAGGTAGGCTATAAAATATTTCTAAACAAGTCTAAATTTTTAAGAGAACAGATTTTGGTTTCTGACAGACCTGAATATAAAATGCAGCTCAACACTTATTAACCACTTACCTTGTATTACCTTAGATAGTTTAAGCTGTAGACACTCAAGTTTTTTAACTCTACCATTGGGAAAACAATCCATAATTTCTATGTTATAGGAACTAGGAAATTTATTTATGTTTCTAAAACATTGATAAAAAAATTTTCATATAATAAATGCTTAAAAAATTATTACTTGAAATGAAAGTTTTGGCCATACTGAACCAATGAGTGTCAGATTTATGCTATAAAATTTTATAAAACTGAACAAAATCTATGAAGAAACACTTTTCAAGTCTTGGACAACATACCATGCAGTGCTTTGACCATTCAAAAACTAAAATACATTAGAAGAGCTATACATTTACCTTATTATTCTACATGGAAAAAGTTCAAACCTAAGGACAAGGAAGTCAAACTCAAAGAGAACAGTGGTTTTACCAGTTGGAGAAAAAAAAAATCAATGTTTATGACTGCTGAGGTGATTGGAATTTGCAGGTACTGGCATTGGAATGGAGTAATATTCACAGTGAAGGAGTTTCAAGTGTGTACTTTCAGTTGTTTTTTGCTCAGCCAAATACTAATCTAACAGAGCAAAAGTCCATGTTAGACAACCATAGTGGAAAAGTTGAAGTGAGCTATGAGAGGTTGAAAATGCTAGGAGTCTTTGGAGTCCTAACAAGAGTGGAGTTGATTTTGTGATTGATAATAATTTGAAGATCCAATCATAACACAGATATTAAAATCAATAGTCAAAGAACTTAAGCAACTATTATAAATATTTACGAGATACTCAAGCAAATAATGGATATAAATTGTTGAACAAATGGACTCAGGAGAAAAATGTAAACAATTAGAAAAGTCATGAGTGAAATTATAGATGCTTAAACACAATGTATGAAATTGAAAATCTACTAGATTTTACTAACATCAGATTGTATAGTGGCAATACATCCATGGATAGGGCAATAGACATTATTCTAAATATGACATAAAGAGGATAAAGATTTTAAAGAAATCGACATTATTTTTAATTGTGTTTATTTGCATTGTCTCTCTTTTTTTCACTCCTGGAATAACTGATCTTATATGTGGTTTCTCATGTCGCAATTTCCTTCAATTCAGCTTTGATTTTGGTTATTTCTTGTCTTCTGCTAGTTTTCTCTAGATGTAATGTTGGGTTGTTTGTTTGAGATATTCTAACTTTTTGATGTGGCCATTTAGTGCTATTATCTTCCCTCTTAACTCTGCTTTGGCTGTGTCCCAGAGATTTTGGTATGTTGTATCTTTTCTTTTTATTAGTTTGAAAGAACGTCTTAATTTCTGCCTTAATTTCATTACTTACCCAGAAATCATTCTGACAAAGGTTGCTTAATTTCATTTTAATTGTATGGTTTTAAGTTAATTTTTTTTAGCATTGATTTCTCTTTTTATTGCTTTGTGGTCCAATATTGTTGTTGGTATAATTTTTTTGTTTTAATTTGCGGAGGGTTGTTTTATGCCCCATTGGGTAGACAATTTTAGAGTATGTACCATTTGGCAATGAAAAGAATGTATATTCTGTTGTTTGGTAGTGGAGAGTTTTGTAGATGTCTATTAGGTCCATTTTTTCAAGGGTTCATTTAAGATCCTGAATATCTTTTGTTAGTTTTCTGCCTCAGTAGTCTAATACTTTCACTGGGTTGTTAAAGTCTCTCACTATGTTTGTGTGGTTATCTAAATATCTTCATAGGTCTCCAAGAGCTTGCTTTATGTATCTGGAATGACAAAAGGGACATTACCACTGACCCCATAGAAATACAAAAAAAAAAACCTCTCAGAGACTATTACCAATACCTCTTTGTACACAAGCTAGAAAACCTAGAAGTAATGGATAAATTCCTGGAAAAATACAACCTTCCAAGATTGAACCAGGAAAAGATTGAATCCCTAAAAAGACCAATAATGACTTCTGATATTGAATAAGTAATAAAAAGTCTACCAACCAACAAAAAAAAATCCCAGAACCAGACAACTGAAATCTATCAGTTGTATAAGGAAGAGCTGCTAACATTCCTACTGAAATAATTCCAAAAAATTGAGGAGAAGGGACTACTTCCTCATTTTCTGAAGACTTCCTTATACCAAAACCTTAAAAAGACACACCAAAGAAAGAAAAATTCAGGCCAGTAGCTTTGAAGAACATAGATGTAAATATATTCAACAAAATACAAGAAAAGTACAGAAACACATCAAAAAGCCCATCACAATCAAGTAGGCTTTGTCCCTGAGATGCAAGGTTGATGCAATAAATAGTATTCACCACATAAACAGAAAAACAGAACTACAAACAAAAACAACCTGATCATCTCAATAGATGCAGAAAAGGCTTTTGATAACAAGTTTAACTTTACTTCATGTTAAAACCCTTCAACAAACTAGGCATTGAAGGAATATGCCTCAAAATAATAAGAGCCATCTGTGAAAAAACCCATGGCCAACATCATACTGAGTGGGTAAAAGCTGGAAGCATTCCTCTTGAAAACCAGAACAGGACAATAATGCCCTCTCTCACCACTCTTACTCAAAATAATACTAGAAGTCTTAGTGAGAGCAATCAGGCAAGAGAAAGAAATAAAAGACATCCAAATAAGAAGAGAGAAAATCAAACTATTCCTGTTTGCAGATGATATTATTCTATGCCTAGAAAACCCCATAGTCTCTACTCAAACTCTCCTTGGAAAACGCCTACAGCAAAGTCTCAGGATACAAAATCAGTGTACAGAAATCAGTAGCATTCCTATACACCAAAAACGTCCAAGCTGAGAGCCAAGTCAGGAACACAATCCCATTCCCAATAGCAACAAAAAGAATAAAATACCTAGGAATACAACTAACCAAGGAGGTGTAAGACTCTACAACAAGAATTACAAAAAACTGTTCAAATAAATCAGAGATTCCACAAATGGCAAAGCATTCCACGGTCATAGATAGCAAGAATCAATATTGTCAAAATAGCCATATTACCCAAAGCAATGTGTAGACACAATGCTATTCCTATCAAACTACCGATGACATTCTTCACAGAATTAGAAAAACTTTAAAAATTTCTATGGAACAATAACAACAACAAAAAAAGCCTGAATAGCCAAAGCAATCCTAAACAAAAAGAACAACACGGGAGGCATCACATTGCCATACCTCAAACGATGCCACAAGGCTACAGTAACCAGGAAATACGGCATGGCATATATGACAGGTATGAAAACAGACACATAGACCAATGGAACTGAATAGAGAGCCCAGAAATGAGGCTGTGAACCTACAACCATCTAATCTTCCACAAAATCAACATAAACAAGCAGTGGGAAAAGGATTCCCTGCTCAGTAAATGGTGGCCACATGCAGAAGACTGAAACTGGACCACTTTCTTACACCATATACAAAAATGTACTCAAAATGGATTAAACACTTAGATCTGAAACCAAAACCTATACAAACCTTCAAAGATAACCTAGGAAATATCATGCTGGACCTAGGACTTGGCAAATACTTCACAACAAAGGTGCCAAAGCAATTGAAACAAAAGCAAATATTGACATATTGGACCTAATTACAGAGCTTCTGTGCAGCAAAAGAAACTATCAACAGAGTAAACAGACAATCTACAGAATAGGAGAAAATATTTTCAAACTATACATCAAACAAAGGTCTAATATCCAGAACTTAAACAAATTTACACGCAAAAACAACCCCATTAAAAAGCGTGCAAAGGACATAAACAGACACTTTTTAAAAATTGACATTCATGTAGCCAACAAACATATAAAAAGTTCTCAACATCACTAATCATTACAGAAATGAAAATCAAAACCACAATGATTTGCCATCTCACATCAGAATGGCTATTATTAAAAAGTCCAAAAATTATAGTTGCTGGTAAGGTTGTGGAGAACAGGAAATGCTTATTCACTGCTGATGGGAGTGTAAACTAGTTCAGCCACTGTCAAAAGGAGTTTGGCAATTTCTGAAAGAATTTAAAATAGAATTACCATTTGACCTAGAAAGCCCAATATTGGGTATGTACTCAAAGGGACGTAAATAATTCTACCATAAGAACACATGCACACATATATTTATCATAGCACTATTTACAAAAGCAAAAACATGGAATCAATCTAAATGCCCATTAATGGTAGATTATATTAAAAAAATAGGGTACATATACATCATGGAATGATATGTGGCCATGAAAAAGAATGAGATCATGTCCTTTACAGCAACATGGATGAAGCTGGAGCCCATTATCCTAAACAAACTGATACAGGAACAGAAAACCAAATACTGCATATTCTCACTTACAAGTTTGAGCTAAACATTGAATACATTTGAACATAAAGAAAGGAACAACTGACACTGGGACCTACCTGAGGGGGGAACATGAGAAGAGAATGAGGTCAAAAACTACCTATTGAGTAGTACATTTATTACTTGGGTGAGAAAATAGTTTGTACATTAAACCCCCATACAATTCACCTATATAAGAAACCTGAATGTGTACCCGTGAAACCAAAATAAAAGTTTGGATTTAGGAATCCCAAAAAAGAGAAAAGATGTGAGGGGCATCAAAATGGAATTTCCAAATTTGATGAGAAATAGCAATCCACACATTTGCAAGACTTACAAATCTCAAGCAGGATAAATCCATACCTACAAATAGACAAATAAAAGTAAGAACATTACAGTAAAATTGTGGAAAACAAAACACAGTCAGGGGATAGTGGGAGAGGGGGATGTGTAACAGGTACAAAAAACAGAAAGAGTGAATAAGACCTAGTATTTGATAGCACAACAGGGTAACTATAGTCAAGAATAATTTAATGTTACATTTTAAAATAACCAAGAGAGTTTAACTGAACTGTTAATAACACAAAGGATAAATGCCTGATGAATAACCCATTTTCCATGATGTGATTATTACACATTGCATATCTGCATAAAACTATCTCATGTACCTCATAAATATATACACCTACTAAGACTCCTAAAAATTAGAAGTTAAAAATGTTAAAAATCATAAAATAAGTAAAAAAAAGGATTGAAAAATCACACAGATACCTATATGAATATAGATCAGCATAACTGTCCATGACTTTGCTATTGTAAATAGTGCTGCATTAAACATACATGTGTATGTGTCTTTATAGTAGACTGATTTACATTCCTTTGAGTATATACCCAGTAATGGGATTGCTGGGTCAAATGGTATTTCTGGTTCTAGATCCTTGAGGAATTTCCATGCTGTCTTCCACAATGGTTGAAATAATTTACATTCCCACCAACAGTGTAAAAGCGTTCCCATTTCTCCACAGCCTCACCAGCATCTACTGTTTCTTAACTTTTTAATAATTGCCATTCTGACTAACATGAGATGATATCTCATTGTGATTTTGATTTACATTTCTTTAATGATCAGTGAAGTTGAGATTTTTTCACGTTTGTTGGCATATAAATGTCTTCTTTTGAGAAATGTCTGTTCATATCCTTTGCCTACTTTTTGATGTGTTTTTTTTTCTTATAAATTTCAGTACTTTGTAAATTCTGGATATTAGACTTTGTCAGACGTATCGATTGCAAAAATGTTCTCCATTCTGTAGGTTGCCTGCCTGTTCACTCTGATGTTAGTTTCTTTTGCTGTGCAAAAGCTCTTTAGTTTAATTAGATCCCATTTGTCAATTTTGGCTTTCGTTGCAATTGCTTTTGGTGTTTTCATTATGAGGTCTTTGCCCATGCCTATGTCCTGAATGATACTGCCTAGATTTTCTTCTAGTGTTCCAATTCAAATGCCCATCAATGATAGACTGGATAAAGAAAGTTTTGTACATATACACCATTGAATACTATGCAGCCATTGAGAAATTAGATCATGTGCTTTTCAGGGACATGGATGAAGCTGGACGCCATCATCTCAGCCAACTAAGACAGAAACAAAATCAAAAACAAACACTGTATTTTCTCACTCATAAGTGGAGTTAAACAATAAGAACAACACACATCAGGGCCTGCTGGGGTGTCAGGGGAGAGTAGAGGGAACTTAGGGGTTGGGTCAATAAGTGCAGCAAACCACCAGGGTACACATAACAAACCTGCAGGTTCTTCACATGTGTCCAGAACTTGAAGTAAAATTAAAAATATATATGTTGTGAAAACTATAAAACAATGACATGCAATAGAAACATATTAATTTAAAATACTACAATTTTACATTAACTGTCTAGTATTATTTTATTTTCCAGTCTTTTTATGATCTCTAGCTCAATTTCTCAAAGGCCTTGTGAGTTTACATATCTAAATTAAGAATTACTCATTTGTCCATTAAATCTTTGAAAGCTGCATTGTTCAGGTTTCATTTGAAATAATGTTACATAAAAAGAATCCAAAACGTAATGGTTTGCCACAATAAGCATTTATTTCCTTCTCATGTATGTGCAAGTAGGCTATAATTCTGTTAGGCTTGGCTGAAATTAGCTGAAGTCATCTCCTGGATGACATTTGGGTTCAAAACTGCTTCACATGTCTACCTATAATTTTTATTACTTAACCTGTTGTACTTTGTGTTATCTCTTGTATAATATTAAACAGAAGTGGTGATAGCAAGTTATCCTTGCCTGGTTCACTGTCTCAAAGGGATAAAATACAATCTTTTGCCATTAAGTATAATTTCCTTTTATCAGTATAAGCAAGTTCCTTTACTCCAAAGTTTGCTAAGAGTTCCTATTACAGATGCTGAAATAGATAAAGAGCTTTATGACATATGTTGAAACGGTTTCATCATTTGCTTTCTGATGATAATATAGTGAATCATATCATGTATTCTTATTTTTTTGGTGTTGGACCAAACTAGCACTCATGGAATAATGCAAATGTTCATATTTTACATAAATTATAAAATTCAATTTACTATGATTTGAAGTAGAATTTGTATTATTAATGGGAAATTAGTTTGAAATGTTTGCTTCTTTTCATGTTATTGTCAGATTTTGACACCAAATACATGCTGGCCACATGAAATGAGTTGGAAAGTGTTGTCTTTCTTCAATATGTGTATAATATGTTCTTTTTAAAAATATGTGTGTATGTATATATATTCTGAGGTTTCAGAAGGTGGACATTATTGAATTTTAAAAAGTTTGAAAAACTAAAAGGCAGCCATATGAGCCTTATGTTCTATTTGAAAAAAACATTTTAAATGCAATTTTGATTTCTTTAATAAAATAGGCTTAGATTTTCTTCTAAAAAAAAAAGAGTAACTGTCGATTTCTCATCAGAAAAAAAATAAACCACAAAGAAACAGAACGCCACTTTTAAAGTACTGAAAGAATAAAAATATCAATTTAGAATTTTATATCTACCAAATCTATCTTTCTAAAATAGAGCTGGAATGAAGACTTTTAAAATGAACAAGAACTTTTCAGAGTCAAACCATAACCGTTAAAAAGTCCAAAAAAAAAAAAAAGAACACTAACTCAGAGGACTCATTGCCAGAAGTGCCAGAAGTTCTGCCCTACCAATATTCGAAAACATTATTGAAAATAAGAGGAAATACTATCAAATGAAAATATAGGCATACATGATGAAAAGAAGTATATATTTTAGATATTGTGTATCTTTTAGATATACTATATATATAAAGAAATATATCTTTTAGATATTGTATATCTAAAATATCATTTTAATTTCTTACTTATTTTAAAATGAATGTGGCTATTTAATGCAAAATCATGACAACTTATTATGGAATGGAGTTTATAAACTATATGGAAGTTAAATACATGATAATAGCACAAAAGTTAGAAGCCGAATAAATCAACGTATGCTGTTTTAAGTTTCTTAAATTTTGTTGTAATTTCTAAAAAATGCTGCATTAACTTAGTGAAAAATTAAGGATGGGAATTATTGATATTTTGAGCTAACAATAAAAATATAAACCAAATACCAATTGTCTAAAATGTTAGTAAATGAGATAGAATTGTAAAAATAAATGCTTCATTTAATAAAAAGGCAAGAAATATGAAACAAAGAATGAAAGAACACATAGAACAATAAAAAATAGAAAGATTGTACACTTAAACCAGCAATATCAATAATTATTTGAAATACAAACAAACTAAAACTCTCCCACTCCAAAAATATGGCAGAGATTGTCAGGTCAAATAAAAAAGCAAGACTCAACTATATGCTGTTTCTGAGAGATAAGCTGTAAATAAGGCATCAAATAGTAAGACATAAAGGAGAGAAAAAGATATACTGTGAAAACTCTCATTGGATGTAAAGAAGAGAGGTTTAAATAATTTCAACGATTTGTATTTTAGACCAGAAAAAAATTACCATAGATAAAGACATTCATAAAATAATCAAGAGGACGTAACTGTTCTAAATGAACATAAATGTAATAATGAAGAATTGAATTATACATTGCAAAAACTAAAAGAACTAAAGGAAGATTTAAATCCCAATAATGTGGGAGATTTCAGATATTCTCTTAGTAATTGACAAAACAATTATTTTTATAAAAATCAGTACCTGGTGTGTGTGTGTGTGTGTGTGTGTGTGTGTGTGTGTGTGTGTGTATGTATCAACCTTTATGGAACATTAGATCATTAGAATTGCTATCACAAAACAGACACTTTTTCCCATGTACAAAAATGTTAATCAAGGTAGTTCATATGCCAGCCTATAAATTAAGTTTGATTACATTGTTTAAAAATGGAAATATATAGCATATGTTCTTTCAGAAAAAATATAATTAAATTTGAAATCAATAAAAAAATAAGATACCTGAAGAATCTCCCAATATGTGGGAATTAAGCAACACGCCTACAAACTATGAATCAGGAAAAGCATTCTACTCTCACTTCACACCATGAACAAAAGTTATATAGTTAATAGAATTAAATGTAAGGACCAAACATAAAGCTTCTATGGAGAAACAACTAGGGTAGACAGAAACAGCTTTTACAGAACAGAGAAAAAAAACTCACAAAAGAAGTTATCAATAAATTTGGCTTCTTCTGTCTCAGAGAAGAACAATAATTGAGAGTGATAAATTTGGCTTCTTCTGAGAGAGAAATAATATACCATATCTATCTATATGTATATATAAAATACATGAGAAATATATCTCTCTCATATATAGATATATATAATCTATCTATATATATCTCATATATGAGATATATTTCACATATGTTCATATCTCATGTTTATGTATATCTCATATATATGTATGTCTCATAAATTAAATATCTCTTATGTATATGACCTATATTATATATATATATATCTCATGTCTCATATATTTATATATCCTTTGTTATGACATATGACAAAGAACTTGTGTTGACACTTTTAGGCATCAGAGAAATGCAAATTAAAACTAAAAAGATATTATTATAAACCTACTACATATGTATTAATACTAGAATGCCTAAAATATAAAGACTGGCATGACCAAATGCTGACAGTGATATGGAACAAAGTACATTTCCTGTGAGTGTAAAATGTTGGAATCACTTGGGAAAACAGCTTGGCAGTAACTCGTAAATTTAAAGGTATGACTACCTTATGTTTGTGATACAGCAATTATACTTCTAGATCTATAGTTAGAAAATTAAATAAAATACAGTTCACAAAAAGACTTTTTACAAAAATCTTCCTAAGTTTAATTAACATAGACTCAAAATGGAAATAGTTCATCAATTGGAAAATATATAAACATATTGTTGAACATTCTAATAATAACACATTATTAGTAATGAACAGAACAAAGAATGAACTGAACTAATGAGATATTCATCAGCAATAAAATATATCACGGTAATTTCACAGATATGCTAATCTAAGAAGCAACATATCAAAGAATAC